>BMAW01099477.1:839392-851516 GCA_019974015.1 Nephila pilipes | reverse complement strand
AGAATTAAATGCAAAATTGTATATGTATTGTTAATCCAATAGAATTATCTGCTTAAAGGATAGATTGCGAGATTTGTATGTTTGACTTAAAATATTTTTGTAACTAAAATTTAGCTCCATCATTATTCTTGATTATAAATCAAAGCAATTCCAAAATCAGACTTTACCAATGAAAAAAAAGAACATAAAAATTTGAAATCCTCATGTATTGTCAAATTGACAGAATTTTATACTTTTAAAATATTAAATTGTCTAAAATAAAAAAAAAATGGGAATAAAATTCCAAAGCAGAGGTAAAAATACAGTATAACAGTTTCTAAAAATTCTGATATCGTTTGATATGAAAAAAGTTTCCAATCGATATTTCATTTTAATTAAAAGAAAGATTAAATTTAAAGCATATAAACTAAAATTAAAAGTAAAAGAATTTGTTGTGTACTTACCACTTGTCAATCGTTGGCAACGGATTTCCGAAAATATGGCTAGCCAATTAGATTTAAAAGTTTTAAATGATCAATATTCAGACACGACAATGGAAACAAAGCCCGCCATCAAGGTTGAGACATGCAATGCGGAAAAGATACCTCATGAGATACAGGCACCCGCACGAGTGAAGTATTGTTACGAGAGCGTTTGCCTTTAGCTGTAACGGGAAATCCCTCTAGTGGTGATTCGATTGGTTAACATGTTGGCATTAGGTTCAACTGTCAACGTTGCTCCTGAGTTATTACGGTTCACCATGGGTCAAATGTTAGGATGAAAATGATCAAGCGATGATATGTTTCATTTTATTTAACTAGAAGTAATTTTCTTAGGAGTACATTCTAATGAATTTTAACGTCAAACAACTTACATTGGTTGCTAATCAAAACTAGTTAAGTAAAGGTTTGCGGCTAAATTGAGGAAGTTAATATCCTTAATCTTATAAAAAAATTTTAAAGCACAGTTCGATTTGTGGTACAAAGATAATCAGAATTATTCAGAAATACAAAAACACATGATTTTCCCACATTCAAAAGCTTTTGTTAAATTTTTTGAAAAAGTTTAAGGCCCGATTGTGAAAAAAAAAGTTAATTAAGCAAAATAAAATTTATAAAAATTCAACAATTTTATGTCATACAAGTAATGGTCAAACAGGAATAATTTTTCAAAAAGAAAACAATAAAAATATGAAAAAAATGAGATTGGCTTTGATAATTTCATTTTAACATGTGTTAACGTTTTTTCCCCCCTGTTAAGTTTTCAAAAGAGTAGCATTATTCAAAATGAATATTAATTAGTGTAAAGTGAACGTACTTTCAAGCCTCCACGGAAGCAATTATTGTCAAGAAAAGGAAATACCTTCTTCAACTTATATATATATATATATATTAGCAATATACCTTAAGCAAACTAAATGTGATTATTGTAATCATAATGTATTTTAAAGTCAATCTTTTGAACGTAACAGTATATATCCTTTATTTTACAATCACGCATTTTTGCTGAAGCCATTTTCTCAAAACAATAACATATTAACACATATGAATAAATAAAATTAAACATAAAATTATATATAAATACAAAACTTGTACTTGTCAATATTTCTTTTCTTTTTAAGCGCAACTGTACGAATATAGTTAATGTAGTCAATAAGCACAGTCAAAATAATAAGCACATTCAAAACGTACTCACACTCTGTCTTTATAGCTCGCGTGGAAGCACATACGCTCGCCCACGTGGAATTTAGTCATAATTCCATGAAACACTGTAGCGTGGAATAACATAGACTGTTACATGTTAAATTGAACAGTTAAAGAGTCCTCAAGTAATGTAGTGTGGAACTTTGGAGAATGCAGTAACAGTTCATGTTTTTTAATCATAAAATTTCTATTTCAAAAATACGGCATCTGTATCTTCTTGTTGGACATTAATTCAAAGAAAACTATGACAAGCAAATGAGAGACGTTAAACAATAAAATAAACTTAGTGCTGTAATACTCAGAATATAAAATTTGAAACAAATTTATGAAAATTTGTTATCATAACGTTTTCTGTCTAACAAAATCAATAACATAAGCATAAAATAACACAGAAGTAACGAAATTGAATATATAACGGGGTCCTCACTCGTATTTTATTTCAGCTAACCTTCTGGGCTTTACTTAGACATTATTTGATTTGAGAACCTGTACTTGTGTAAATTAGAAAAAAAATATTTTGAAGTGCAGTGAATAAGATTGATAGGATAGTACTTATAAGTTGAGAAGGGAGGGTAAAGTTAGAATAGTAGAGAGAGAGAGAGAGAGAGAGATCGGTAAATGGGAACACCGAGATTGACGAACTCTTACATTGAGAAGAACGAGATTGTAACTCTCAACGTCTGGTATGAAGTGATCATCTGAAAACAGATATTTAATCGGATCCATCATACAAATTTAATTACTGATTCGAATCCAGTGTTCAATCTGAAAGGTAAGCAGGTAATATTGATCTTTAGGGTACTGATGCGTCAAGGGTTCTTCTGCTTCACAGTCTTAAGATACACATTGATGTCTAATTATTCTTAAGGCATTGATAAAATTAAGTTAAAGATTTCACTATCTATTTGTTTTGACTGACTCTTGCTTACGGGAATTTTGATTGAGATATTGTGGACCAAATGCTAAGTAGTGAAGCCGAAGCGTTGCAGAGGAATAAAAAATAACTAGCCTAAGTATCAGAACAAATTTTATAATACTATTTAAAATGAGATAAAGTAAGTAATACTTTTCAATTTTCAACATTGATTAAAGTGATTCTTCATTCGTAAAGGAATTTAAACTACTGTGAAAGTATAGGATCTAGAAAAAGAATATTCTGAAATTTTGTGAACCAAATTTGCAGGAAAACTGATTTTCAAATTCGAAATTTCTATTAATATTGCTATTAAAAAAGTTTCTGGTGTAATATTAGTGTATTCATGCACAAACAAAAACGATCAAAAAATATATTTTTAAAATTTAATTTGAAAAATTCCATTATTATTATATAATTTAATTTACAAATTGTCACTTTTTTAGATGAATTATTGAAACTTCATCTTTAAATATTGAATATACTTCAGTTCCACTTTAAGAATTAATAATATTTTGAAGTGCAAGAAAAAAAAAACGAGGGTAAAATATAATATTGTTTTCCTTGACGTTAAAAGTAAAACATTTGAAAAATAACGACCCATTAACAAATTTATATTATATTTTTAACAGATATAATATATTAAATCATTTGATTAATAAATTATTGCAAATTTAATTCAGCGTAGGGAAAATGAAGCACCAACTCATACGTCGACTACGTCACCTGATCATCGTTCAAAAAGACCAAAACTATTAAAGCTTCCTGTGCAACAGCCTTTCTAAGCCCGTAAATATAATGCTAATACTATGGACTTTTTTTTACTTTTCTCCTTTCAAATCTAGACTATTGTATTTATTGAAAGTATTAAAATACATACCAAAAAGCAAAAACAATGAAGGTTTCTGTGTAATTCCATTTATTCTTCATCTCTTTCAATGTTCTCTTGAGAGCTTTCAATTCTTTGGAAATTTTTAAAAATATTTTCGAAATTGGAGGGAAATGCAGTTTTACAAAAATGATTCTTAATTTTATTTCTTTCGTATACATTTTATTGAATCGAAATAAATACAATAATCTAGATTTGAAATGGAAAATGTGAATTTCATAAGGTAAGTATCACTTTCACGAGTTCAAAATGACTGATTGATGGAACCTCAACTGAGTTTAATGGATCTTCGAATCAGTTGAAATAGGCTATTAGGTGAGATATTCTGGAATGGAATCTGGGACTGTTCAAACAGTA
The DNA here is from genome assembly GCA_019974015.1 of Nephila pilipes. Lineage (NCBI taxonomy): Eukaryota > Metazoa > Arthropoda > Arachnida > Araneae > Nephilidae > Nephila > Nephila pilipes. Next base: position 847,675 of record BMAW01099477.1, on the reverse strand, counting down.
TAATAGAAATTTTTAAATCGGATTTTACTTTCAATGCGAACTGTTTAGAAGAATTAGAAAATTATTCCCTACTGGAATATTTTTTCGGTTTTAGGGATAAGCTTAACCTTGAATATCTTTCGAGTCCGTAGAGTGATTTCCATCCTTATTGCCATGAAAGATTGTTGAGTGAAAAGGAGCTTTATCATGGTTCTCAACTTTTAAGGATTATTACTCTAAATTATGTAATATAAAGCTATACAATAGTTAAGAAAAATATGTAAATATTCTTATTTTTTTCTTTTTCCTACATATGCTCCCACTAAATACCCTGAAACGTTTTATTTGAACGCTAAAAATAACGAAATTACAATAATAATTCACTAACTTCATATGTGATAAACTATGTTGATTTAATATTTTTTCACAAACTTCTAATATTTTTTTTACATATAACAGGAGATGCACAATTTTACTATTTACACACACACACATATATATTTCGGATTCCCTTACATCTCCCCTTGAATATTTTTTTCCAAATTTAATCACATAATAAGCACTGTGCAGAGATATCAATACTTAAGTAATAAACAGCATTTATTATTGTACACGAGTTATATAAAATAATAGGATTTGATTATATTATATGTGTAATTAAATTATTATCTGTTAAATAGTAGATATCCAGTAGCAATCCTCCTTACAGAAGAGTAAATTTTGTATATGATGTCTTTTACATGTTGACAAACATACCGACGGAAGCTTACCTGGGCATATTGACAATGAACAGACAAAATTCTTGACACAATAGAAGTTAGAAGTTCAGTGATCCTCAAATATTCTTGAATCAACGCAGATGCTACTTTCGTCCATGCCGAATAGTTTAAGGGCTAATAGTTGAAAGTATCATTTCAGCAATAACGAATCAGATCTCATACAATATAGAGTTGTTCGGAAGAGCAGTGACCAAAATTCATTCCACACCAAACTTTCGAAAAGTGTAATAAAAAAAAATCTCTCATGCATAAACTAGAAAGAGCAAACTAAAAAGTAATACTTTTTTTTTAAAAAAAAATCTATACTCTATTAACTGTGACTGCGGTTTATTTATAGTACATTTTATTTATAATAAATCTATATCTGCATAGCAAATGATATTAACAACCCTGAAAAAAACGCGTAGATTAAATTTATTATAAATAAATAATAGCATAAATATTAATTTTCTGGCACTAATACATCTGACGTAATCTAAATCCAACACAATCCCGAAAAAAATTGCTACCATTTCCATAGGAAGGCGGCCGATTCTAAGAAGGTCATGATTTATTTGTATCCATGCCCAAAAGATTTGGAGTATTTGCTGCGTATCACCATTAAACTAATGGAAACTGAAATCGTATATATTCCTACTCCAGATTCCTGTAGAGTGAAATGGATCTTCAACATCCATGTCATTGCAAAAGACTTTTCAAAAATATCTATTACTGCTAAAACTAAGCGTTTAATATTTTTTTTTTTTAAAAAAAAAGTCCTCATGAAAAATTCTAGGCAATTGCACATTTTAAAAGGAAGCTGTGAATAACTTGAATGCGTTTAAAAGCCTGAAAGATGCATTTTTTAAAAAATTCGTTTCTGTTAAAAGACTGATTTGCACTTCCAATTCTTTTCCTAATTTGTTGAAGATAAATAGAAAAAAAAAATTTGTTTTAATGTTTTCAACGTTCGGAAAATAAGTTTATTCAAAAATTTATTTCCATTTCTATTATGTCTAGCCCAGTGGTCATGGTCACGGACTCGTGGAAGACATTGTTTTCGTCGAGTCGTGATACCACTAAAGACCTTCTGTGTAATGGGGCTGAATCACATTAAATCTGATCGAGGTTCTAAGTTCTCCCAGTGGCATGTTGAGGAAGTTTGGAGAATGAGATGGCAGCTCAGGTATCGCTCTCAGCATCAGCGAATGGAAAAAATGAATAATTCATGTTTTCCAAAGATATATTTGTTACGAATAATATTATTGTTAAAATAAACATGAAAAATCTCACACTAAGCGGACCTAAACTTGATAGAGAAAAACAAAACGCTAGCGGAACAGTTTTAAATTTAGAAGCATAAAAATTATTTTCGAGCAATGCACTACAGGTAAAATGCTCAGGATTTAAATAAGACTTTGTTAATTAATCAAAGTAAATGTAATATTTATTCTGGTTTCATGACAAGTAATGTTGAAAGTACGCCCCTTCTTTAAAATGGAACCTAAGAAAACAAATTAATTTAAAATCTGTCTCGTATATACGTTGAATTACCATTTTGGAAGGACAGATTTACAACAAATATAAAAAATTCCTGAAAACTGAATAATTAAAGATATAAATTTTTTTATATAATTTTAAACTCTAAACATATTTTTTTTTAAAAAAAAAGCGATCAAAATTTTAGTCTCTTAACAGCTTTGTTTTTTAAAAAATATTAAAATTTTAATTTATTAAGTGTTAGGTTTCTTAAAAATGTTACTCGATATAAATATCTTACCAGTCTAACTTTTTTAAGAAAATTTGACATATTTTATCTTTCAAATATCCCTTTTTACATCGTATATAATGTTCATTTTTTGTGATAATGAGAGAAAAAATCTAAAGAACGCTATGTGTGTGCGATTAAGATTAATTATTTAAAGAATTTTTTTATACTGAATACAATAACGACATTTTTCTTTTAGGTTTGTTATTTGCGAGATGGGATGATACATGAGGATATACTTTTACAATTTCTATCCTTTTTGATAAACCAAAGTAATTTTTAAAGTCTTTAAAAAAAAATGCATTTTCTCTTTTTTTCCAGGTATTTCTAGAAAGTCCGGGACAATTGTTAAAATTTACAAAAATGTGCATCGCATTTCAAATAACTGAAATAAAAACAAAGGAAAATAATTTAACAACTTGACTATAAGAACAAAATTTATTTTTCGTGTGTCAAACAATAAAAAGACACGAAAACATTCCAGAAAATATTGTACAGGAGAAATAAAACTTAATTTAACACTTTTAACTCGTTAAATTGAATATATATAATTAAGTATAGATTAGATAATTGAATGGAGTTCGTTTTCTTAATATTTGGACTTAATTAAACTACATTTGGTAACAATCGGAGTTCGGAATTCAAACGTTTTTTTAAAAATAAATTTGCCAAAAGGAATGAATGGTGTAAAATATTTTCAAATTTTAAAAAATGTAGATTTAGTTTAATTTCCTAAATAAAAAATCGTTTTAATAACAAGAGCAAGGAATTTGAATGTTTTCTTAATACTAAATTTTAATACCTTTCAAATATTTTTATTGAGAGATAGTTAAGAATCCTTTGACTCTTAAAGATAATTTTCAACCCAATTGTGTAATTTTCTATTATTTTAAACTATGATGAAAGTTATAATAACGATATAAGTTATAATAAAATACAGATTTAAGCGGAATATTACAATGATAAAATAGTTCAAACATTATTATAAGCCTTTTTAATCTGCTGATGGAATATAAAAGAAGTGATTTCACAGACTTTTATTGTCTTTTTATTTAGTAAATCTTAAATATCACACATTTTTTTTTGTAAATTTATGTGTGTATTCCGAAATGAGTGATTTGTTTATAATAGTACGATAAAGGAATAAAATAATTTAAAATGTTTCAGATCTAAAAGATTTTATCACATTATTTATTTATTATTAAAAAATAAATGAAGTTATGAATTTCATAAGATATTAATATTGAACTTTAGTTGAAGAAAAAATAATCGATAAAAAACAGTTTTAACTTACACAGCATATTAATAAATAATTCAAAAAGCTTGATAATTATAATGTTGAAATTAACAAATGTAGTAATCCACAATAACAGTCTTAAATTGATATTAATTAATGATTATCATAAAATTAAATTACATAATTGAATAACATAAAAGTGATATCAAGGGTCAGTTTTAATCGTTGAATTAATCACGAATGTTGCAAAATTTCTGATTTAAATTACAATAATGCAAGAAAAAAAAATTCTTTGATTAAGTATCGCTTTTTTTGGTTCAGAATTTACAAAGGAATAATATGAGAAGAACAAAGCTTCTATAATAAGTGCACCTTTTCATGTAATTTAGCACAAAAAATACGATAGCCAGAATAAATTTTGATATGGAGCTAAAATGTCCCGAAGAATGAAATAAACGAACTCAGGTTAATATCAAATAAATTTCGAATTATAAAGGATTTTTTCTTCTTTTAAAGGCAATATCAATAACATTCTGTACTATTCAAATAATTTTTTTCCTTCATTGTATTTTTGTAATGTTGAAAAAACAAATTAATTCCTGTATTTCATGATTTGGACAAAGTACTTAAGATGATATAGTTTGATTTGTAAACTTACAATTTTAAAATAATAAGAGATCAATTTATAAATTATATACAACTTAACATTAAACATTCAACCAATTTATTTTTTAAAGTTATCTATACCTATTAAGTTTACCTATTATTTAAGTATACCTGTTTTTCAAAACAATTTATGTTACTTCTTCTATGAATTTGAAATATGAGCATTTTAAAATATACTGCTTGCTAATTAGGATTTGGAATTTTTAAGTTTTATAAAAATAATATATGTTTAGGAAGTGTACATGTGCGTGAATACAAATGCTGGAATGAAATGTTTTTGCATAATACTGCTATAGAACCTGAAAATTAATTTATTCTTTGGGAGATAATTTCAATTGAACATTCAATTACTTGTATAATATTGGTGATTATATTGTTATTGAATGTGATAGTGATTTTTTTAATCTAAATTAATTTAATCAATTAGAAGTATAAAATACGTGAAAATTAATTTGAAATGGAACAGTTTTGAAATGACTTAATAAGGTGAATTTTTTTTATAAATTCTATATATTCTTAAATATTCTAGAAATATAAAGCAGAAAAATACATAGTATTTAATATGGAGAATAAAACAATCAACGGGATTTTCAACATACACAGCATTAGAAAAAAAGACTGTTTTAATTTTATTGCAGCATAGCTTTAGTTTTTTTGTGGTGTGCGAAAACAAAAAAACCTCAAATATCACCGCCTTTTAATTTTCTAAGAAAATATTATATGTCTTGTAATTTTAAATTAGAAGTCAGCATCAAATTGTTACATATCGTGCGTTTTTACTACCCTGATATTACAATATCCACTTATCAGTATGACAATATTGCTAATTTCATCATTTTCCAAACTTTTGCTAAAATGTTTTGAATTTCTATTCCGAAGAAAATATGAGTTAGTCAGGAATGAGTAAATATCATCTTTTTAAAAATAACCCGATACTAATTACCAACAACTTCAATAACTTAATGTTTTTTATTGTTAAAGTAATTAGAAACACACAAAGCAAGTTTAGCCAAGTTATTGTATTATACATCATGTCCGCGTGGTGTTTTTAACGCAAGTGTTGCTCGCAATTATAAGCGGATTTAAAGGAGTAGAAATGTACGTGCTAATTAGAAAACAGAAAATAATATAACTTATATATATATATTATTCACAAAAGCTGTGGCATTAATATATGAGCTATGTTATTTCCAAAAGTTTTCAGGATTGTCGTATTTTTATTCTTTAAGCATTCAGGACTTCAGTGAATTCCCATTCCCTCTTCAGATAAAAGTGAAATTTGAAAAGGTTTGCTGACGAACTTTGGTTGATGATGAATTTCTTAAAAAAATATTTATATGGTGTTATTTAAAGCTTATGTGAGTGAAAAAGATTTTTAAATGTGTTAAATAACAAAAAAATTGTCGAAACTCGGAATAAATACTCTGTATATTCGTATTCAGCAGTTGTACGCTAACAGTTTTATTACATTTTTTTTTTCACTCGGTTCACTTTTAAAAAGTAAATACTGATTTAATATGTAATTAATATATATTTGTTAAATATTTATAATACGTTAAGATTTAAACACTATTCCATAAAATAAGAAAAAACAAAGAAAACAATGCTTATTTAAAAGCTTTTGGACGTTTTATTAGAAAAGGTTCAAAGCTTCTTGAAAACATTTTACGATTGGTACAGAACTGTACTTTCTATTCTATACTTTATACCTAAAATTGTTTTATAAAAACGATGAAATATATAAAATTGTTACTTTTCGAAGAAATAAAAAATAACACAATGATTTGAAAACTCGAATGATTTAAAGGCTTATTTACGAATCGGTCAAATTCTGCCGTAAGAAGAAAGGTTGGTGTTTTTTAGGATATTAAAATTTTTTCATTTAGACTTTCTTAGAAAGGGAGGGAACCAGTGTTGATACAGTGTTCAAGATGTTGCAACGCTAGCTGTTGAACAAAGAAGTTAAGCTATTGCAAAAAAAGTGAAATAATTTCAGCAAACTAGTTACATTTGTTGCACCCATTTCAAGCGATTGGTTTTCTAAAGCATAAGAAACTTTTCCGTTTAAGATGCAGTGTTAACCCAAAGTAAAAACATACTGATAAAGGCATTTTTGAAAATGATAGCACTTACAAGTATACCGATAAATAAGAACAAGCCATGGAGCAACCTGTGGAGTGAAAAAAACTCTCGTTTTTTCTGCGTAGAACAGTAAACACTAATAAATCCTACATCTGTATCATGAACAATCGCCTACAGTTGTAAAGCATTCCATTTTATTTTCTGAAACCTAACCGTCTGGAGGGAATTTACAACGATGTTTGTGAATATTCTCTACTTTGTTTTTGAAGAAATTCTATCTCGAAGAGCACTAAACTTTGTTTACTGTTGGAGTACAGAGCAAAGTTGAAATATATTGCAGAAGTACATTTTGCCTCTCTCCAATAACAAAGATGCCTACATTTTGCTATATTTCAATGAAATGAAACACATCTCATGTTTATCATTATATGTAACAGTTTCCACTCCTGCATTCTATAAAGTATCTACTCATCAGGCGAAACTTTCCACCGCTTAGGCCTTCCGTTCACCAACTTTTATCCCATACGACATTTGGATGCGAGGTTACATGAAAAACGCTGTTTATTTGGGCCATAAACTTGAAACAATGAAAATTTGAGGAACAACCTCATCTTGCACTCTCGAGAGATAAAACAGACCAGTTACGAGTGAAACTAGATGCAAATTTAGCCCTGATATTTTTATACAAAACTCACGATATGAGGATGCCAAAACTTCAGTACTTTTTTAAATTAAAGTTCAGTTTTTCGTTGAATCCATATAACAAAAAACTTGAATTGAGATACATTGCTCTGGGATATGTTTCCAAAACTTCCCCGATACAAAATTCAGTAAACTAAAAATAATAATTCACAAATAACATTTGAAAGATCTTAGTTGTGGTGAAATACCGCCATTGTTATGCATACTTAGTTTCCGTGAGAATCCTTTTATTTAAATATATATATAATTATAGACGATCATTAATTTAAACGTTAAAATATTTATGTTTTTAAAACATAATATACATTACCTTCATATACTATAATGTGTGTCCAACAAATTCTAGTGCGTTTTCGAATGGTTATTGCTTCGGATCAAATCATTATAGAGGGATGATCAAGTTGAAGAGAAACTCTCCAAATTTCTGATTTGTGCGATGCGTATTCTCTTTATTACCATTCAAACATCAGAATAATATTCAGCATGTATCGGGTTCTCGCGCGTTATTACCTTTAACTAACCTTTTGGACTATTTTATTCGATTTGAGCACCTCGCCCTGGTAATGAACTGTGACCAAAACCTTGACCAAAAAATACAATAAAATTTCCTAATTTTTCCCATTCTCTCATTTAAAAGTAAAGCGTTCATTCTTATTTCCTGATACGATTCCTTTTTAACTTTAATTTATGCAATCACGCGCTCTTAAAATCTGCAAAGTCAGCTTTTTCCCACGCTCCAGACTTGTAGGAATGATCCCTACCAGACTCTAAGTTTACTCTTAGATTCCCTTGAAATCCCCCTTCCAGACCATGTAGCCCTCATATATAAACAAAATAGTGAATTTCCCCTCATATATAAACAAAAACGCAGTGAAAAACGCTCTCTTCTCCTCTCTCACGCTGACTATCATTGTTAGACACATTCTGTCATAATCTGTATCCAACGGCGAAGTTATGTAATTCCAGCCGTTTGGAAATGGTCTCTCTCTCCTTTAAAATAAAATACTGGGAAACTGAAAGTGTCTCTTCGACTGTTTTTATAACTTTAATCCAATAGTATTATTTGAAAGAAAGTTGTCACACACACACAC
>BMAW01099477.1:747814-824392 GCA_019974015.1 Nephila pilipes | reverse complement strand
GTGGTAAACATTCAGAGGTTTATTTTTTGCTATTCATAATTTTTTTTTTTGTTTAATTTCTCAGTGTTCTTTTCCACAATGCCGCCGAAAGTTTAGTTTTCGGTAAATGCCACCATGTTCTTGGAAAACGTAATGTAATTATTGATCTTTGTTTTTCGAGTGAAGTTTTCATTATAGATCAATTCGCTACTTTGAATTTCGATTTAAAATGTCGGAAAGGTATTTTTAGGCTGCCTAGCACATATTGCTCCAATCACACCATTATCATAGCCAACAGACTCATAAAAGTTTACCTTTTTGTCGATGTCTTGAATCACTTTCAAAAGGAGAATTATAGACTCTCTATATATAATTAATACATAGACTTGCTAATATTTAATTGTGAATCAGTAGCTCTTCTTTTTCTACCTAAAATTTTGATTCATATAATTAATCATGAATAATTTTCATTTACCGTTGAAATAAACTGTGCAGAGTTCGACTTTTTCTTGATTTAAGTACAAATGCCTAGGATTCTATAAACCAAACTTTACTAAATAAAGTAAGAATGGAATAGAAGGAATTATTTTTTTTATTTCAATTAAGTATAAAACAAACTCTCGTCCTAAGAGATATAACTAAATAACTTTAACAAAAGTGACAAAAAAAATGCAAATTGCAACTTATATTGGTATATAGTCTAATGACTATATCTAAATTCAGCTTCGATGTATCTTAAATTCAGTGTCAACTACTGTAAAAAATGACGTATATGTTCTATTCATTGACAGTTACAACTAACCTACAACTCTTTTTCACTACTTCTGAGAGAAATTTTTTTATATAAAACTGGATAAATAGTTCTATTCAATTCTTAATATGTATTATTATTCTACGGTAAATAAATGTAGACTTTTTAGAAAAAATAAAATCCTTAAAATTATACCTAAGGTTCCCTTCTACCTGCCATTTTGATTTCATCAGCTTAATGTTAATCCTGCGGCATTTCGACTTTTATTCTCACACCTTTACTATTTGTTCTATTTGAATGCAATAAAGTGAATCTGAAAGAGCAAAAAATAATCAATGCTTCTGTAGAATTACTTTTTTCCTAAGATTTTTAAAAATATTTTTATTCTTATTTTAATTATTCATTTTTGAGTTTTCCGGTCTTTAAAGAACATATTCAAATATTTTTAAAAATCGGAGGAAAAAAGTAATTCCACAGAAGCATTCATTATTTTTTGCTCTTTCAGATGCACTTTATTGCATTCAAATAGATCAAATAAAAAAGATGGGATAATTCAAGTCGAAATTCCATAGGATTACTATTAAGTTCACGAAATCAAAATGGCGGCTAGACGGGAGCCTTAATGAGAGAGATAGTTAATATAAGAAAGAGTTTCACAACTGGAAAATTTTAACGTCGTCGTTATGAAACATTTTTTTTTTCATTTCACTAATGTGTAGAACATAATGTTTTAAAATGACTTAAATAAAAAAAAAATACAAAAAACGTTCATTGTGCCTTTTTAATATATAAATATTTTTATTCTTCATATATCGGAGCATAGCAATCTTAAATATATTACAATGTAAAGTTTGTTCAAATATATAAAAAGCATATTTATTAGATATTTCTCAAATATATAATAATATAGCGATATTTTAATATTATGTTATTTTCTTAATAACTAAACTAATAATGATGTAAAAAAATAAGTATCTCTAATTTATTTAAATTTTTCAAAAAAAGAAAATTCATCTTCTCTGCCTTCCATAACTATAAAAGTATTTTAAAGCACTTTTAACGTATTTCCAAATAGAGAGCTTGTGCAAAAGCTAGCGAAAAGTTTTCTCATTGCAAGTGAGTGTAAATAACTTTGATATACGAAGAAAGAAATGTACTCATAAAAATAGTTTTACATATGTAACGAAAAAAATATAATTGCTATCCTCCTTTTCATATAATTTCTTTATATTCTGTCTATGACCTTCCTAACTTTGCCACAACTGACAAATCCAAATGTAAGAAAGGAAAAGAGAAGACACTGAAATGATGTAAAAAAATCACAATCTATCATTAAGTACTTCTTTATATTGATAATTATTAAACACGAAAACAAAATCGTTTATCTATAGTATAACACATCAATCAATAACTCCCGAGACTAACCCAGAGATGACGCTCGTAGTAAACCAGTAACCAGGTCTTTCTAGAGTACTAACCTTTGCTTGAAACGTGTCAAAATTTTAAGTCGATCGGACCAGAAACAGCTGAGTTATCGAGGTTGGAGTAAAGTCGTTTTGTAGTTTGTTTAAAAAATGGAAAAAACCGAGTTTCGTGTTCTGATAAAACATTGTTTTTTAATGGGTAAAAACACCGTGCAAGCGAAACAATGGATTGAAAAATGTTACCCGGACTCTTGTCCATCAAAAGCAACGATTTGTCGGTGGTTTGCCGAGTTTAAACGTGGTCGTACCGACACAAATGACGCGGAACGCTCGGGTAGACCTGTGGAAGCCGTTACACCGGAAAATGTGAGTGAAGTGACAAAAATTATAATGAAAGATCGTAAAGTGAAGCTCCGTGAGATTGCTGAGATGACACAGATATCATATGGAAGTGTATTTACTATCCTTCATGAAAAATTGAGCATGAAAAAGGTTTTTTCCAAGTGGGTGCCGCGATTGCTTTCGATGGAACAAAAACAGCAACGAGTCGATAATTCAGAAAGCTGTTTATCGCTATTTACTCGCAACAAAAAAAGATTTCTTGCGTCGTTACGTGACCATGGACGAAACATGATACATCACTACACTCCAGAGTCGAAGCGGCAGTGGCGCACAGCTGGCGAAAGCCGTCCGAAAAGAAAGAAAGAATTTTTTTTTTTTTTTTTTTTGGGGGGGGGGGGGATTTTTAAAAAAGTTGGAAGGATTGTATCACCCTAAAAAGAGATTAACAAAAGGTGTTATGTTGATGAATAAAAAAAAATTTTGCAAAAAAAATGTTGTTTTCAATGTTAGTCTCGGGACGTATTGATCCATGTGTTATTACTAATAATCCCACTATAAAAAATTTTTAAATTATCATCTAAGATATCTATTTCCTGAGATTTTACATTAATTTTAATCAAACTTAAATATGATGGATAAAAGGATATATATTTGAATGTATAATATTTGTATTAAAATTAACTTGAAAAACTATAAGATCATTAATATTAATATATCTAAGTAATTTGAAATTATTATTATTTATAAATTTATATTCAAAGAAATGTAATTAAAACATTAGCTAGATTATAACTAGCAGGAAAAACTTGAGATAAACCTTTAATTTGCTTATAGTCTTTTCCATTAAAACTAATATAGTTTTATTTTAATGTAAAGTTATTAAGAAAAATAAATTTTTCATAAGATTCAGAACTATTAACTTTGAATTCATTGTAATTAGCCAAAACAACTTTAATCAAATAATCTGAACCTATGGATTTAAACAAATCTTCAAAGTCATAACTATAAATAGGGTATATATATATATATATATATATATATATATATATATATATATATATAAAGATTTAATTCTGTTGGTTATTTCCCAATCACTATTATTAATATGGCATTATTATTAATTAAATGCTTATACGTCAAATCAACAGAAGTTTCTTTCAAATAATCGCATAATTCCCTGGTGCCTTATCAATATAACAAATAATGAATTTATCTTGCAACTTTTTAATAGAATTTTTAAATCTCTAATTTTAGCTCTCATTTATCATTTCAAATATTTCAATTCTTCATTATTATAAAATTTATATTCGTTAAAAGCTTCAATTTGTAAATTATATTTAACTGCTAATTTTGTAAAAATTATCAATGTCTTCAGTAATTCTTTTATTATAATTACTGTTATTAAAAGTAGTAATTTTGAAGCCGGTACCTTTCTTCATAATTTCTCTGAAATTTGTATCCCTAACATTACTTGATTACCTTTAATCACACGTTAGTATTTATATTCCGTACAATTACACTCATTATAACTTTGTTAATCTCTACAATTATTATAGTTAGATAACCTAAATCCTACATTTCTATTAAATTAAAAAAAACTTTTTTAATATTGATATTATTAATAGAAGTTAAGTTTTTATGCTGATTAAGAATATTGTTAAAGTTTATATTATTCATGAATTTAGTACAACAATATTCTGCATTTTGATTATCATTATTACAAGTAACAATTTTATATTTATAAACCAAATAATTGCATATATTTTTAACAATATGAAGGCAAGAATAATGTATTTTATTTATTTTAGTTATAAAATCGTTTAAATTTTTTATTTCTCTCTTCTTCATATAAAAAGAAGTATTTAATACTTTTAATATTGTCCTTTTCAAATTTTCATTTAATAAACTGGTTTCACTTTAATAATCTCCAAGTCCAAACATTTTCTCTTTTTACTTATTCCCCCAAATTCTCTTTTATTATTAACTTTATTTGAAACATTGATCTTCAAGTAACCATGATTTCTATTACATATTCTTTGCTAACATTTTGTTTAAATATTTGCACAATATTTTTACTAAACTCTAAAGTATTAAGACCATAAGGGTATATAGTATTAAAAGCAATAATATAATAATTTTCAAACCATAACTTTCTTTTTGCGTTAGACGCTATCTAAATAATAGTTAACTCTTTATTTTCAAATTTATGATCAAATTTATTTTTTAGAAATTTTCTTATATCCCTAAATTATTAGTATCATGTCTATGTTGATTAATATATATATATAAATATTATTACTAGTTTGATTATATATTTATATTGACAAATTTTACATTTAAGCAAGTAAACACAGTTAAAATGTTTACAGAAAATAAATTTATAATCACAAACCCTTGCTTCCAATAGTAAAAAAAAAATGTACTATTTGACACATAAGTAAAGAATGGTGTTTGGTTGTTGATTCCAGGCATAAAACACCCAGCTCCTTTATTTAAAATAAATGTTTAATAGCTGTCTTATAGGACCTTTAAGAGAGCAGCGAGGTGATTAAAACATTTGGAGCAGGTAAATAACTATACAATTTACTCTAAATGACAGGAAGCTTTAAAAATGAAGTATGTTATATTATACAAAGAAACACCTGTCTTAACATATTGAGAGCTAAAAAAAATGAAGAGTTTGACATACATTCCATTAGGATGAGCAGTAAGCGCATTGTTGCGTAGAATGCCTCTATTATTAAAGCTTTGTTTGATGTTAAAGATTAGGACCCAAATTCGGAATACTTTTTCGAGATTAAAAATAACTAAATACGTTTAAATATTGTGAATCACTGGAACACCTTTTATCACATAAAATAGTTTTAATCGAATCATTCTATTTTTATCATGCATAAAATATGTACCATGTTTTGTCTTCTGTAACTGTTATGTTAAATTGACTTACATTTTAAATATAGAATATATATATATATATATATATATATATATATATATATGCTTAATAAGTAAAACGATTCTAAATTTCATGATCGGGGAATCAATCAACGTCGCACAGAAAGCAACACGAAAATTAGTATCGAGGTTAGTATCTTAAAGGGGGTTACCTCCCTTTCATGCAGTCTTTTTTTTCTACCTCCGTATTGTTAAAAGTAATAAAATTTAAGAAATAGTTTTTAAAATTAATTGATCGTACATTTATTGCACTGGGATGATATATGTGTGAACTGGCACCCCACTCTCCACGTCCAGTCATTGCCAACTCGAGACCTTTGAATATCAATTCATCCCTGTGGTAACAAGTGAAATGGTCAACTGTATTTATAAAATTCATATTTTTCACTTATTTTAATAGTGAAATTAAAAAATAATATTTTCTGCCCTCGTGACAAAGTGTACAAATTTCTCTCTCTCTCTCTCTCTTTATATATATATATATATATATATATATATATATATATATATATATATTAATTTGTATTAAGTTTTACAAATTAATTTGATTAAATATTTCACATTACCTAGGGTACTATTATTTTATGAAAAGGAGTTGTAAAAATACCTCTTTATAAATATGACCCTAATGGGTTTTTTTTACTTTCGGTTGAGTCTGAAAAAAAATGTCCTTTGACTTTTCATTAATCAATCTTTTCTCGTACGTGTATCCAATGCACTCGCATCAAGTAATCTCGTGGGATTAATTCAGTTTCAAGAAATGAGGTCAGTATAATATTAGGAAATATCGTACATAAAATTAACTTATCCCAGGTCTTCGTGATATCATAATTTTATTTCTAAGGAGAATAGAGTATTTTTACTCTTGGGAATTTGAAGTAAGTTAATTTTAATAATAAAAATATTAAAATCCAGAAAGCTTTTACATATATATTTTTTTGTAATTCACTCTCAAGAGGGATTTTTTAAAGAAGTGTTTAACAGAATGCACTCAAGGGAATTCAATAACTTCAAAATTTAAGGAATGCTACACTGCGTTTAAAAAATATAAACTACATAAAAAGAAAATAAAAAATTTTAGATGGGAAAACTTCGTTAAGAATTTTAGCATATTTACTGAAATAAAATGTAACAAGTATTCTCGAAATAATATTTTATATTTTCTTTGTTATTCATAGAAAGTTTTCTAAGGATTAATATAAAACGAAATATATAAACGCATAGTTTATAAAATCCATGTTTGTAACTAACATGGTTAGACGCAAAATTTTCTTTAATCATTTGTTGAAAAATATATTAGCTAAAATGATGTTAAGAGATTTCATATGAGATTAAATTAAATGTATATAGCAAAAATAAAAATTTGAACTAAATATCAGAACATATATATTAATAAAAGGAAAAGCTTGCTATTTTTGTCAGAGGAGCATTAAATATAGCACAAAGAATCTATGGAAGATGATTTTGGGTACATCGAAGCAGTGTTTTTGAAATTTGGTTTGATTTTTGAAAAATTTAAGTCTTACTTTTCTACGTGTTTCTTTGACATCGTAGTTTTACTTATTCTGTCGATGATTTGATTTAGATTTTTTTTAATTATTTAATCTTCGTAAAATAATTATAATGATTCTTTTTGTTATTTGTAAAATAATTACGATTCTTTTTCGAATAAATCATCTCAAGAATATTATTTGAAAAAGTATGAAAACAATAGTCTTTGAAAAAGTAAATTATATTTTCTACAACCGTTTCCATTTTCATCTCGGCGACAAGAAGTTGGTTAATTTTGAGAGGTTGCAATTACTGTTATAATTGTTTTTTATAATTCATGCTTCTAGTTGATTGACATTATTCTTATTGTTATTAATTTATTATTGTTTTTAATTCACAATGTTCTATTCTGTTTGGGGAAAACTAAACTTAAATTTCTCTTTCATCTAATTGATTATTTGACATAGATGTTTCCTCATTTCTTTTTTGTCAATTTTAGTGAATTGAGCTGTCTGTTGAAAACCTTTCATTAACAGTTTTCTGTTTTGTCTAGTTTATTTCTGCATTTGAGACAACCAGTTGATTAATTTTTTTTTATTAATTTTATTATTGTTAAAGTATTTGATTCCTTCTTAGTGAAACTAAGCCCATATTTTTCTTTCAGTTCTAATTTATTTCTTTATATATAGTATAATGAACTGTATTGCCAGCGATAATTATAGTTTCTCTTTCAGTTCTAAGCTGCCAGCTGAGTTTCTTCTTCATAATTATGTAATCCAATTTCTTTAACTTTTTTTTTCTGTTTTAGTGATCTGTTTTGCTTTCGTAATGTATTGCATAGCATATATTGCCTATTTAACATTTATTAACATTAACCTATTTGCCTATTTAACATTTCAGTGGTGTAACATTAAGCGATGGACATTGCAATTCATTGAAGTCGCAGGTAAATATAAACATAGTTACTTTCACTGTTAAATTTTACATAATACTTTCAGTTTCTTCAATTTATTCATATTAAATATATTGTTCTGTTCACAATAATAATATTTTGAATGCAATTGCTTTTAAATAAGTTTACAAAAGTTATATCGAATGCAATGTTTCGTCATCTTTTTGGAAATAGCTCATAGTACACCAGATAAAACAAACAACCACCATAAGAATTTGCACCCGTTACTGGTTCAACGACGGAAGCAGCGTCAGGAAAGGATGAATGATATATGCGCAGAGCAATGTAAAAAAGAGAGTAGCAGCAAACCAGCGTGCACCAGACATGACTGACAACATGGTCGGCAATGAAAGTGCGTGCTATTATCCGATATGAATGGACACATGGGACCAGTCATCCATAAACGCCAACACTACGTGTATGGCGAACAGGTCATGTCTCATCAAATGGTTATAAATATGTATACATTCATCTAAGAAGTAAATTGACTTTAAATACATAAAGTACTTTCAACGTGCCTGGAAAGTATAGTGTTTAAAACTTTCTGAGCTTTCGTATTTCAAAACCTGGCTTTAAAAATTTTTGTTGATCGTGATGTGCAAGATTAATTTTTCTGATAATTTTATCTTAATCACACTTTTGTTAAATAAAACAAACGGTCACAAGTTTGATAAATAAAAAGTAAGTTTTTGTACCTGTTAAAAAATAAGTTTTTGTTAAGAGAAATTTTCAATTGCTGTCTTTAATTGCCTTTCGCACCCTTTTGTTCTGTCACTTTATCATGAAATGAAAGGTGTAACAGAATAATAATGAAAGCCTTATATATTAGAGTAAAAAAATATAAGGGAATTTTCAATTCGCAACAGTTTGGCCATCAACTTTTTTACAGTTTCAAGAAATTTTAAAGTCACAGACCCAGATAATATAGTTTCATGTTATATATTATCATGTAGTTTCCTTTTATATTCTTTTAAACCTAAAATTCTAAATAAAAGTTTCCTTCAAAATTCGTTTATATTTTAAAAAAATGCCTAAAATATTGAAAAAAAAAATATATATTGAATGCGACAAGAAGAATACAAATGTGAACTAAAATACTGATTATCTCTTTAATAGATTTTCTACTTCTTTTGAATGACTAGGTTATTGAGCAAAATCATTAGCTTTTTATGTGAGACAACAGTGATTGATTGATATCAAGGTCACACTCTTAAAAACAGGAGGACTATAGGTGACGAACCACGATCAAGCGACGAGGATGACACCTGAGTTAGAACTCCCAAACTTCCACAGCTCGAAGAATTTTACATCTAAAAATGAGTGTTAAGTTGTTTTTCAACCATTATGTATTTCCTTTATTTAAGTTTAATAAAACAGCAATATATCGCATATATACAGATTCATAAGTGTCTTTTATACAGAACTTTTCAGATCAAATGGAAAAATTCAATATAATCTGCTAGCATCTTGCAAAAAAGGATTTCCGCACTGAAGTGCACTATCTGTTACGCTTTGATATTGTTTATTCTGATTTCTTTAAAATTTCGGAAATTGTGTAAAAAACCACTTTTGCTGATGATATTACAACGACTCTCTTCAACAACATTAAAATGCTTTAATAACTAAACTTACTGGGAGTGCCTTTTGGTGTAGTTGATAAGAGCGCTGCAAAAGCGACAGTACAAGTTTTCTTCATTGGTTGAGGGTTTGAGGTCAAGGGTTTGAGGTCAAGGGTTTGACCCTCAATTGGGTGTAAGAGCCATCTTCCGATGTGGCGAGAAATGTTTTCCCCGAAATTCAGATATTTTATACTTTTATTAATCTAAGAACATAGTATTCATTTACATAATTCCTCTATTACACAAACAAAAGACATGGTACTTTTGTATCTCTTTCTTTCTTCAATAGTAGTTTCAAGTTGTACTGTATTGTTCAATCTTATTTTATACCTTCAAACATTTCATGATTTATAAAGTTGAAAGAAGAAAACAAAAAGATTTTCTCTTTAAAAGTATATATTTCTTCAAAGTATTTAGAGAATTTCAATTTTATTTTAGAGTTACTTCCAGTACTTTTTTTCTGATAATATTGCTTCCGTACGATGTGACGGCTTACGGCATAAAGTTACATAGTTCCTATTTAAGAGAAATTAAATTTACCCTCTCATCATAATTTAGGGAAGAGAGTACTTAATCTAAAGGAAAAGTTCCTCAAGATTGATTTTCTGTCCTAAAAAGAAAGAGCACACAAACGTTCTATAGAGATGGCGATGGTGAGAAATCGACAGCCGAAAGAGTTGATTCTCAGAGAAATACCAGCGCGATTGGAAGAAAAGGAGGTACGGCCTCGTGTTACGATGTGACGAAATATTCATTACACCATCTGTTATACAATTTTATTTAATAAAAATTATTTCATACACAACCTAATGTTATGGTGTCTTGATATATTTATATAATTAGTTATAAATATTTAGTAAAATTAGTTGTGCCATTTGATTTAATAGTGAAATGGTTAAGTTCGAACTTAACTTTTTGAAAGGTAGTAAACAATTTCTGGAATTTATAATCAAGTTTTAATAGTTTTATTTCATGTAAACTGTATTATCTTATTATTTTAGAATTTTAACCATAGATAGGATATTATTTTAGGAGGGAGAGTAATTTTTGATATTTTATTCATCCCATCGGGATGCTTCATTAATTCTTTTCTAATAGTAAACCTACTTAAATGCTGTAATGACCTTGGAGTAACAGAGCCCCATGCTATTTCGGGAAAATTTTGTCCGTAGCTACAATACGCTGACGTAAAAATTTCTGAGCATTGTTTGCATTTTGAATTGATCCAGTAATATTCCAATATCGTCTTGATTTCTTGCATTTTAACGTAAGGTGTACGTTTTGATCGCCAGACAAGTCGGAAACACTGGGCCATGAGATTTTTCTGCTTTTTTGAAGAAATGCATTGAAAATGAAGAAGGAACACAATCACGTCATTTACAGTACATTTTCGAGGAAATGTAAAACTTTCATTTTCGTGAACGAAACTTTTTCTTTCAGAATTGTTGCCACATAATTCGATCGGTAAAAGTGCATTTTCTTTAAATTCGGATACTGTATGACAGCATTTTACACGGCTAAAACGGATAAAAACATTAACTGTGTTGCATTTGTATTGTAAGTATGTATAAGACATTCAGCAAATATAAGTTGCATATAAAGTAATTTATCATTCTAAACATTAGACATACATTAATAAATTGTTCTTATTACAGATCTCATATTTTTAAACAAATGTTTCTTGTAATATTATATAAAATAACAAACTAATGAAAAAATCTTTCGATTTACTCAGATTACACGCTTTTTTCAAATAGTAAACTTATTCAGGTTTTAATTAATTAAAAAAATCAAATGAAAATTCTTTGAAATAAATTTTTAAAATATATAAGTTTTAGTATATAATAAGTAATTATATAAATAATATTCTTATTTATATATAATTACTTATATTTATATAATTACTTATTATTTATATTTATACTCTAAGTATAAATATAAATAATATTTCTTATTTATTTATATAAGTAATTATATAAATAAATAAGAAATTTTGTATATTTTAAAGTAACTTTTTTTTAAATAAAAATAGAAAATTTCCAAATATCTATTTTAAAATAATAAGTAGCTGTTCCTTACTAAACGAATTAAAATAATTTTATGATTATGAATTCGAGCCTTTTATTTACATAGAATATTTTTGAAATACATATATTAATAGGTGCATTTCTTTCTTCCTTACCTTTCATTAAATTTTCTATTACGTTCCACCATTTTAATTTCCTCAACTTCTTGTCCCAAATGAATTAAATAATCTAATTCAATACTCAATCCATTCATCATAGCAAATGTCTTCGGACAGACGCAATACCTGAACGAGAAATCATCATGTATATTACAAGTAATAAATTTCATTTTTAAAAATTGCTTTCTCGAAAACATTATCGTGAAAAATTAACATATATATTAATTTCTAATTATTCATGCTATCAAACAGGTAAATTTAAATACAAAAAAGAAATCATGTCCATGTTAAAAAGTTGTAATTTAATAAAACAAGTAGAATAAAAGAATAAACAACGAAAGTGATGCCAAACAATTTTCTGAAATGTCAAACAATTCTAATAAAATTGTTGCCTAGTTGTGTGAAATTAGAATAATTATAATTAGGATGAAATATGAAATAAAAATTCAATAATATGATAATTTTCTTTCCAAATTACGTAAAATAAATAATTGAATAAATAGGCTATGGAATTAATATTGTACACTTCTAAATTCATGCGACTTTAATAGTCAGAAATATTTTATATTTGAATGAATTTCCCTGCAGCCAATCATTTTAATTCCACCAAAAATAATTATGAATATAAATCAGTGATTATCATAAGTACATGAGTACTTTATAGAGAATTTGCAAATAAATGTATAAAAGCGTAATAAATTATAATTTAAATCACATTAGAATTAAATATTTATAATATTAAAATATATTGTGTGTGCATGGAAAATATAACGAAAGTAATCGAATTTAATAAATGAAAGGCAAAAATCATAATGCATTAAAATAATCCTATGACTATAATGAAACATGTTGAAATGTGTAACAAATTTTTTAAAATGAAATGCAAAACATTTTATTTTGAAGGGAAATAAAATTATATTTCTTCCAACAAAATCTTTTTCCCTTTTTAAAATAATTATTTTTTAAGATAAAAGCAATTTTTTAACATTAAATTTTTTGACAGCAGTCTTCCTATTGTGTTATTAGACATTATTTCAAAAACTAATGTTTGAATTACATCTATACTGTTTTCTTAAAAAAAAGTCTCATAAACTAATTGAAGTTAAAACTAATTTATAATAATGTGTTATAATCACACAAATTGTCAGTTTTTTGATTAACCATTAAATATTCATGAATTGTTTACCTATAATTTTAACAATTATTCTAATTTCTTTCTTTCAATTTGATTCATTCCGTAAAAATTATGTTTTGTCTTTTTAAAATTATTACAATTTAACATTATAATAATGTTTTAAGCACAGAATATATAATTTTAAAAAGCGCAGTATTTATTTATTTGTTGAGAAGATGAGAATATACACAAAAGAATACGTTAGGACCAACTATTTTTCTTTTAATAGGTATATTTTTCCAATAATTACAACCGAGTATATCTCAGATGCTAAAGACAGGCAAATTTAATACTTATCAGATATTTTTAATCAAAAGCAGGATCATATTCTAATTAATACTTCATTTTACTTCGTGATAAAACATAATTTTGTTATATCATAAATTAAGTAATAAAAATACTTTTCAAAATTATTTTCGAAGAAATTTTTTGTCCTAAAAAATTTATTTGGATAACAAAGGACATAAATAAGAATTCGAATACCTTTTTTTTCAAATCGTCTGCAATTAATTTAAATACAGCAAACGATTTCTCTTTCAACATTATTTGCTAATTTCATCTTAATTTCATTAAAAAATAGTTTAAGAAAAACGACAGAACAGCAAACGATTTTTTCACCTCATTATTTACAAATTACAGTTTAATTTCAGAAAAAAATAATGGTGTAAATGCGAGAAAAGATAATACAAAACAAAAATTAGATCGTCAACCATTCACAGTAAAGAACTTTTTAGACATAATAAGAAAAGAATTAGATCGTATTTTCGAACATTTGAAAATAATCGAAAATAACTATAAAATTAATTTCTAATGAAAACTCTCAATAAAAAAAATAGATATTTTAATACGAAATTAGTCTGTGATATGAAAAAATGTTTAGTAAATGATTCCAAAATTATACCTATATTTAACATGCTAAATTAGGAATTCTTTTATAGCTTAAAATTAAAAAAATATGATTGTTTATTTAAAATATTTTATGAATTGCTTTTCATACATTAATCACTTTTGAAACAAAAAATAAACTGATATTTATTGCTTAAAATAGGTCAGTATATGCATTTTCGCTGTAACTCAATTTTTACTTGTAATGTTGTGACATTGGGCTATTCTCGGTTTCTCTTCACTAACCTTGGGGACTTTCAATTGAGATTGAATGCTTTCACTAAACAACCTTTACCCAACCAAAAATGAAACGTGATACGTAAAGTTATTATGTAAAGCAGTTAGGAATGAAGTGAAGTGGTTACGTTTGGAAATATATAAACTCCGACTGAAAGTAGCAAGGGTATCTGAAAGAGGATCTGAAAGAGAGGCTGTAGGTGAGGTGAAGCTGAAGTGATAGACAAGAGGAAGGAAGAAGTAGAGTGTTCGAGTAAAGGTTGCTGATAGAAGGATATTTCCTAGTGTTTTCAACAGTTGATCCAGAGTCTGAGTTGCAGTCGAGGAAAGATTAGTGGTAAGAGTTTGTTAGATTACTATTGGTGGGTTGAACTAAGGTATTAGAAAGCTTACCCTGGAGAGCATAGCCATTTGTGTCATAGTAAATATATGCTAATAAATTGTTGAAAGTTGTTTTGGTGATTCTGTAATTATTTGTGTCGTAGTGTTTAATAATTGAATCTAGTGATGGCACAAGAGGACGCCCGGGTCGGGCGGGCGTCACAATGTAACAAAAATAATCAAAGTTTACATGATTTTCGATTCTACTTAATATCTAGTACAAATATTTTGGAGACATATTATAATAATACAATATATGAGAAAATTCTAAAACACTTGGCAAATTAAAATGAAGAACTAGAATGAAGTACTTATGGTCTTTGTACTCTTGCAAGATTGTCTCTTGTCGAAACAATTGGAATGCGAAGTTACAAAGTAATAACATTATCTGACTTTTGATGTGTCAGTAACTTTTTTTTTAAATTTATTGATTAAAGTAACCGTTGAAATTTATTAATCAAATAAAATTGTAATAGTTAGATTGAAAAAAACATTTATTAATTTAATTACATTGAATTTGATGTTACCAAATTGTAACTTGAAAGACTGACATTAAAAACTGCATGATGTATTCTTTTTCAATTGTATTAAAGTAATATGTCTTCACAAGTCAAACAAATTTGTTCTGACACGTTTTAATCAAAATTAATATAATTTTTGTTTTAATTTTATTTTTCTAAGAAAAATACAATTCCTTAAGTTTTAAAGCATTAAAGTATACTATAGATAAACGATTTTGTTTTCGTGTTTAATAATTATCAATATAAAGAAGTACTTTGTGATTTTTTTACATCATTTCACTGTCTTCTCTTTTCCTTTCTTACGTTTGGATTTGTCAGTTGTGGCAAAGTTAGGAAGGCCATAGACAGAATATAAAGAAATTATATGAAAAGGAGGATAGCAATTATATTTTTTTCGGTACATAGGTAAAACTATTTCTACGAGTACATTTCTTTCTTCGTATATCAAAGTTATTTGCACTTTTTTGCAATGAGAAAACTTTTCGCTAGCTTTTGCACAAGCTCTCTATTTGGAAATACGTTAAAGGTGCTTTAAAATACATTTATAGTTATGGAAGGCAGAGAAGATGAATTTTTTTTTTCGAAAAATTTAAATAAATTAGAGATACTTATTTTTTACATCATTATTAAATTAGTTATTAAGAAAATAACATAATATTAAAATATCGCTATATTATTATATATTTGAGAAATATCTAATAAATATGCTTTTTATATATTTGAACAAACTTTACATTGTAATATATTTAAGATTGCTATGCTCCGATATATGAAGAATAAAAATATTTATGTATTAAAAAGGCACAATTAACGTTTTTTGTATTTTTTTTTATTTAAGTCATTTTAAAACATTATGTTCTACACATTAGTGAAATGGGAAAAAAAATGTTTCATAACGACGACGTTAAAATTTACCAGTTGTGAAAACTCTTTCTTATATTAACTATCTCTCTCATTAAGGCTCCCGTCTAGTCTCCATTTTGATTTCGTGAACTTGATGTTAATCCTATGGAATGTCGACTTGAATTATCCCATCTTTTTTATTTGATGTATTTGAATGCAATAAAGTGCATCTGAAAGAGCAAAAAATAATGAATGCTTCTGTGGAATTACTTTTTTCCTCCGATTTTTAAAAATATTTGAATATATTCTTTAAAGACCGGAAAACTCAAAAATGAATAATTAAAATAAGAATCAAGATATTTTTAAAAATCGGAGGAAAAAAGTAATTCCACAGAAGCATTGATTATTTTTTGCTCTTTCAGATTCACTTTATTGCATTCAAATAGAACAAATAGTAAAGGTGTGAGAATAAAAATCGAAATGTGGTAGGATTAACATTAAGCTGACGAAATCAAAATTGCGGGTAGACGAGAACCTTAGGTATAATTTTATGGATTTTATGTTTTCTAAAAAGTCTAAATTTATTTACCGTAGAATAATAATACTTATTAAGAATTGAATAGAACTATTTATCCAGTTTTATATAAAAAAAATTTCTCTCAGAAGTAGTGAAAAAAAGTTGTAGGTTATTTGTAACTGTCAATGAGTAGAACATATACGTCATTTTTTACAGTAGTTGACACTGAATTTAATATACATCGAAGCTGAATTTGATATAGTCATTAGACTATATACCAATATAAGTTGCAATTTGCATTTTTTTTTTTGTCACTTTCGTTGAAGTTATTTAGTTATATCTCTTAGGGCGAAAGTTTGTTTTATACTTTACTGAAATAAAAAGAAATAATTCCTTCTATTTCATTCTTACTTTATTTAGTAAAGTTTGGTTTATAGAATCCTAGGCATTTGTACTTAAGTCAAGAAAAAGTAGAACTCTACACAGTTTATTTCAACGGTAAATAAAAATTATTCATGATTAATTATATAAATCAAAATTTTAGGTAGAAAAAGAAGAGCTACTGATTCACAATTAAATATTAGAAAGTCTATGTATTAATTATGTATAGAGAGTCTATAATTCTCCTTTTGAAAGTGATTCAAGACATCGACAAAAAGGTAAACTTTTATGAGTCTGTTGGCTATGATAATGTTGAGACTGGAGCAATATGTGCTAGGCAGCCTAAAAATACCTTTTCGACATTTTAAATCGAAATTCAAAGTAGCGAATTGATCTATAATGAAAACTTACTCGAAAACCAAAGATCAATAATTACATTACGTTTTCCGAGAACATGGTGGCATTTACCGAAAACTAAACTTTCGGTGGCATTGTGGAAAAGAACACTGAGAAATTAAACAAAAAAAATTATGAATAGCAAAAAATAAACCTCTGAATGTTTACCACTGCAAGACTTGGACACCGCGAATCAAAAAAATTGGTAAAAATGTCCGTCTCACGCAACAATTATTATTTTGGTCGCGTTTGGATTATAAGCGTTGTTTTCCGATTTTGCACCGTAACTATGGGGCTGGTCACGAGAAATAGCGTGATGGTGCACACTTTGCAAATAAGAATGCACAGCACGATTCTGCGTTTGACGAATGGCGTTTGTCTAGAACAAGAAGGGGGGTACAAGGTGCCGAAAGGAGTCTGGAATGATGTCATTATGTTTCGATAATGTTCTGAGGCAACTTCGAATATAATCAATTGAAATTATAGATTTATAAGCAAACAGTTTCTGGAATACATAAAATTCTCAAATGCGTCAAAGAAAAAGCAGAAGAGAATGTTTCTGATTGGTCTTTGAATGCAAGTGTTAATGTATGATTGGAAAGTATCTAGGTTATACGAATAACATTGTAACATGGTTAAATATGGGGCAGGTATAATAAACAATCGATCAAAATAATAAAATCAATGAGTACTGGTAAATGAACTATTCAATAATAACTCAAATAACACTGTAAAAAGAATATCTTTTGTAAAGAATAATTCATGATATAAGTTGAGTTAAATATAATTTTTAACATGCGCCACAGGATTTTAAAAAAAGTGGTATGAAAATTGAAAGTGTAAAATGATTTTCTTTTATTATTTCATTTAAGACATTATTGTCATTTCAAATTCATTTTATTTCAGTAAGTTTTCCTTGCATAAATTTTTAAAAAAGACAATGACAAATTTTTTAAAAAAAATTTTTTTTTGTGCTTCAATTTTTTTTGGTATAAAGTAAATAAATTGTTCTAAGGTACCTTTTTAGAATTATTTTGTCTCTCTCTTATCGTTTAACCTCTTGAGGTCCAACGTCAATTCTACTGGACATTTTTATTTCACATGTTGAGAAGAATTTAAAGTTTTATATCCTATGATTAGGCACTTCATTATATTTGATAGTTCAGTGCTGTCATCTATTTAGCAAAACTTGTTTAGTAGGATCCTTGTTCTACAAATATTTAAAAATGGTGGACAAGAAGAAAGTAACAATTGAAGGCATGTCAGCAGTTTGACTTTCGTTTCATTACTCTTTTACATATTTTTTTGAATTAAAAATAGCTGATGTACAATTTTAGATGAATGAATAATGAAAGTATGTTGGATATTTAATTAGAAACATTTAATAATTTACATAATCAGTTTTTAATAGACTAAGACCCAATGTGAATTATAATGGTCTGGCTAAAAATTGTGAATTTTTTTGATTTAAAAAAATCGAAACAGCTGTATATACTGTTTCGTATTACATTTACGGTGATTTATCTCAAATTACGGAAACATTGCTCAAAGAATATAGTCTTGGGTCTCAAGAGGATATCAAATAACATTAATCTTTGTTTTGTTTTATGTGATGCTGCTGTCGTTAGTAAGTATACAGGGTGTTTCGAAACTCATAAGCAAAAATTTAAGGGGCGATAGAAAATATCTAAGTAAAGAATTTTCATCATACTATGCATGCAAGCGGTGAACCGCTAGAAGGTGCAATAATGGGAAAAGCATAAAGCGCAAGTTTTCTCACACGTCGTCCTTTCAACCATGGGTTTCAGGAGACACAGCCTTTTCCCGATTACTGTACATTGTCATGTCTCCTGAAATCCCCGATAGAAATGAAGACGAGTAAAAAAACTCGCGTTTTATGCTTTCAGTTACAATGCCGTCTAGCGGTTCACCACTTGCTCTTCGCCTTTGCATTGTATGGTGAAAATGGCTTGTTTAGATGTTTTTTTTTTTTATCTCCCCTCCAATTTTTGCCCATGAGTTTCGAAACATTCTGTATTTATATTTAGAAAAAAAAATAGTAAAATGCACTTATCTTACTTTTTTTTTCTTTGGACTTATCTTGCATGAAAATGTTCCAAAGGCAGTTTGATTTTTTTGTTAACATCGCACTTAGAAGAAAAAGGAGGGCTATTGTATATGGAACTCGTATTTTTGAACGTCGGTCAAGTGACGAGGTCGACACTTGAACTGGCACCTCCCTCTTCAAACTTCCACATTACGGGAAAAGGAAGACTTGGATCCTCGTCAGATTTAATTACATCAGCTTCATGGGCTAAAAGTGGACTCAGGAATCGAACCCAAGACTCGAGGAAAACACCGCCGACCACTAGTTCGTGACCATGACTATTATCTTACAGCAGAAACATATGTTCCGAACAGAAGTACCCCCCAAGAAATATATACCTCGTCACACACACGCACACGTGCACACACAAATGATTCGAATAATGAAGAAATATTAGATTCAAATGCTTTTATCAATATTGCCACAAGCGTTTAATAAGATTATTAAAAGTAAACTTTCGATCATACGTTGAAGGTCTTTTTCTTATACAAATATTAAAATTAATGCTATAATAGTACATTAGTTGAAATTAAAATATAATGTTAATTTTTGTCTTAGATAATAAACCAATAGGTACTTGTTTCTGATGATCAGATCTATTTTAATTAACTGATTAATTGATCACAGTACGTTTTTATAACATGGAACACATGTTTATGATTAGCAACTTGTAGCAACTTTTCATTTGGTAATCATTGATACACAGAGAAAAACCCTTTTCTGCGACATACTTTGGAATCTTACGCATTTAGTTTTTATTTCTTATTAAAACGTTTTTGAAATACACTCTTCTGGTAAAATATATGATAAGCCAAATTGAGAAAGAGACATTCATACAGCGGAGTTATATCTAATCGTAGTGGGTTAATGTGTGTGTCGATAGGTGGCGTGCGTCGCAATAACACATGTTTATTGAACGGTTTAACTTCATTTTTGTCTCGTTATTTAGCGCGTTTGGATACATGATGTTTTCCTTCTGCATAGCCAAAGGAGATGTAATTAATACTGCATACACGTAACTGAGGCTTAAACGGGGCGTCAAAAGCTAGAGCAGAGGCAAACTCTTGAGAATGCGATGTGGACGATGAAGCTAAAAAAGTGCATTATTGATTGCGAGGCAGGAACTGAGGATCTAGCGATGCAAAATTAACTAGCGAGTATGCTTTGCAAACACTATTCGAGTATCTAGAAAAGGGGGAAATCTACTGGTGCGAGATGTCCTCTATTCATCCTGTATGAACTTAGCAAAGGTTGAGCAGTCATTGGAGAGAAAGGAATCCATGCAGGTCCGGGAGAAGAATAGGGCAGTAGATGGAATCAGCACGACAACTGGGGGATCGGCAAGAGAAGAACTCTATTTCCTCTTCTGCTGCCCTTGAATTCGTTTGATATCTGCACGGGCATAAATACTAATACTATAGTTTACTCGCAATTTGAATAACTGCGCGAGTGCAGAAATAAGTAGTTCTAAACTGTGGACTCGCGGCAGGAAAAGAATGTGCAAGTGGTTCGGGCCGCCTCATGCAAAATGAGAAAGTCGAAAGCAGAAGGGGGCTGCCAAAGCGATAGTGCTTCTCCAGAACAACTCTAGAACACAAGAGGCCATGCTGATCTGTTACATGAGGCAAAAATCTGGATTTGAAGACCCCATGTGGCTCCGATATCTTTGGCAAATGAAAGTCCTGAAAGGTTCTTCTGTGACAAGGAAGTACACGGTATCGTGGAAAATTGAATACGTCAGCAACACTGATATTATCTATCCCTTTCCTACACATTAGGACCATTGCTTCATTGTCTAAGGTACGTCTCAGTGTAATGTTATACATTAACTGTGATTGCAATATTCTGTAAATAAAATATTCTTTGGTTCAATAGTCGTTAATCATAACCATAGTCTCCTTTTCATTTGGGCATATTTTATATTTTCCGTTCATGCACGAAATACTCATTTTCAGATATTCTATAATTTTGATAAATTAATTCTATCTTCTTCCGTGAATCACGTGTGATATATTAAGAGGCATTAACAAACTATGCCGTAGAATTTGGACAATCACTATGTCTGGAAAAGACTATGGAACTTCAAAAATTAGTTTTTTGTTATAAGTACATTACGCCACACGAAGGATCGAAATGTAAAATAGCTATATTTTTTTTAACTAAATTACTTCTTTGTTCTGAATTATAAACAAAATTTCTCTACATTTTACACACTCAAAATTTCTTAAGGTATTATTTAAGAGTTTTATGCTTCAGAGTCATAGTGTTTTTGCAATCCCATAGATACAAGCAGGGCATTATTAAGATGATTGAATTTTCATACCCAGTTGGTACTGAAAATTCCATAAAAATATTTGTATAAGTACTAGCATACATTTTGTAACAATTCAGTGTAATAATTTATTTAAATATTAATTCATTGTGAAGGTGATATAGCTATGTGATATTATTCAGATGCAGATCTGATACTTACTTAAATCAAATTTTGAGCATTTATAACTAATTACTTTGTCTCATAAAATCAAATAAAATTAATAATAAATACATTTTCAGCAAAATATGCGATATAGCATAGTTGCATCCAATACTAAAGTTTGACGCTTGAAATACCAGAGATTGAACCATGTGAAGTTAATCATGTATCAACAAGTTATGGTTTTCAATAAAATTGCTTTCTTAAGTACTCACTTATAATAATAATATCATTTCTATGGGATATGATTTCAAGCATATATATAAGGCTTTGTATAAATATTTTCTTCTTTCTTTTGCTATTTCTTAGAATTTCTGAACAGAAAGCTCAAACTTAAGTTTTTGAGATTTGATTTATGTTTTTCTTTATTTAGTAAAAGCATTATTTTCTTTTTCTGATTATCATTCTAAAAAAATTAATTTCAATAAATTAGAACCGTTTTGATTTACGAATTTCCGAGTTAAATAATAAGAGCTTGATATTTTTGCGTCAAAGGATAGAAAAAAATACGAAATAATTAAATGACTCATACCGAAACTATTATAGGAGAATTTGAACCCTTACAAGTGTAGCCGTCACACCAATAAAATTAACAACGCGAATATATCAGATCTAATCTCGATATAAAGCCTTTTATTTGAGAAGATTGCTGATTTCTGACTTGAGATAAATATCACTTAATAAATTATGAGATAAGCCTAAATTAACATAAGCTGCTGCTCTCTTTTATCAATCCTTTCCCACGATGAAAATAAAACAATATTTCTATTTGCTATTTGACACCAGCATCTAATGATTACGTTTTGTATACATTCTTATCTTAAAGATTTTGCGTTTTTAGCTATTTTTGCCTGATGTTTCGTTCATTCGTCGGTGCTTCGATAAAACTCACACAAATTATGAAAGATTTTGAAACTTTATTCTGATATTGAAATAATATTTAACTTTTTTATGGTAGTAATAATTTTGTAAGTAGCGTTCTTAGTTATAATAAGATGTATCAAAGAACCCCATAAAGTAAACTGTAATAAGAAAAAACTATTATTATTCATTTCTTTAAAAATCGTTTTACTTGAATCATTTTATGTAAAACTATTTTGATAAAATAACTTGATTTTATATAAATGGTTAAAGAAATGTGATGTCTTAAAATTCTGAATAAAGTTAAATTTTATGTCAAAAGAAAAAAAAAAGAATATTAAAATATTTTTAAGTGAAACGTGTGTTCAAAAAAGTATTCAAATAATTACTATTGTTTTTACAGAAATATTAGGTATATAGTGTTCTATACCAAATTTGGAATAATTTACCATCGCTTCAATATATTTTAATTCAGTATAATAGTAAGATGACCATTTTTTTACAATGAAAAGGAGGACGAAAAATTTTCAGAAAATGTACAGAGTAAATAAATTTTATTAATTCAAACAAAAATACACTAATTATGCTTACATCTCTTTTAATTATTTAATTAAATGAGCATTTTTGCATTGAATTTTTCGGTAAGTACTGCAGCTACAGTATCAAAATTTCATCTTGATTTCTCACTTGCCCATTACCTTTCGAAAAAACTATTTCAATTGCTGCATTAGTTCCAGAGTAGCACAATGTAAATTCAACAAGAATAACACTAAATTTTCATACGGAATGAGTTCATTTTTGAAATGGTTAAATATTTCTACCGATTTTTTATCAATTTCAACATTTTGATTTTGCCATTGATCTGATTAATCAAAATTTAAGTATACATTCAGTCTTCTAATTTCTTCAAGCATACGATTGTCATCGATTTTAATATCAAACATTTTTTCCGATAAAAACTTAACAGAATTTTCAATATTTCCCCAATTTACTTGCGATCAAGTCAAAAAACACCATTGAAAATTGTTATTTCCTTTGATATTTGTTTCAGACAATTTTTCGACATATTGGAAATATGTCTGGTAAAAAATTCTGCACTTTTTTGGTAAACTTTTCCATTCTGCTCGGATTTAATTCCTCTTAGTTTGACATTTTTCTTTTTATTATAGGAGGAATAAATTTTTCTTCAAATCGTGATTTATATTGAAAGACAAAATCGTCCAAAATAAGACTAACTATTCTAGCTGAAAAATTTTCGCCTTCAATCTTTTGAATCGTTTTGTAGAAAATAGATCCTGATTACATACAAAGTACATCAATATCTCCGATAATTCATAATTGAAAAAAGATTCCAGAATATTTATACGTTTGTCTAAACTTAAGAAATGTGATCGGAGAGACTCAAATAATGGTAAAACATGCTCTATAACGGGTGTTAGAGTGAACCATCCAACTTTTGATATCTTAAAAGTTTTTTGTATTCAACTTTTGCGTAACAATTTGGTGCAACATCTCTGAATAGAGAGATTAACAGATCAGTTTTAAAATATCGAAAAGGAGGATAGGAAGGAGGACACTTTTCGAAGAGCGACAGAACCTACAAAAGATTGAAAGTCCTCCCTAAAGAAGGTCGATTGGTTACCTTAATAGTACTGACGAAAAATATTTTATTTCGGGAAAGTATTCATCAACTAATTTACCTATCAAGGGATTCTTTTTTGAAAAAAAGTATATAATGGTCATTTTTTGAAGAATTTACATGGTAAAAGAATAACGATAGAAGTAAAATAAAGTCAGGTGGTAGTAAAAATGAAATGTAACACAAGCAAGTATGAATCAAATTAAATTTGAAAATGTTCATATCTTTTTCATCTCTTTCTTCGTTACCAGTTCGTTTGTTTCTTATTTGTTTTCATATATATTTACAATTCGAAGGGAACTTAAAATTTTGGTATTTATTCAAAATTAATCATCCGATTTCAAAATGCTATATTTCCATAAATAAACGACACAGAGTGGTAAATAATATATGAAGGGAAAATATGGAAGTTTTATTTACAAGTGTTTTATATAACTTTCATTAGTTACACGTTTAATGTCAATTAAATAAGTAAATTCTTTCTAAACACGTTGAAAAGTGTCGATGGTTATTGATTGTATATCAGAACAAATTCATTGTTTAAGTTCACATGAATTTGAGGGTAATAGAGCATTCACTTCACGTATTACGAACCCCAAAAGGAAGAAATTAGCATGGGACTATATCTGGAGACTTAGGTAGCCAGATGTGTAACATTCAGTCATCTGGTCCACTGCGACCGATCTGACTGCGAGTTAGCGCTGTGAAAACTTCTAAAACAACTCCATGAAGACCTTCTATTATTCGGAATATAAGACTTCGACGTTTATTCTTTGTATTCACGTATTACTTCTCATTTTGCGTCGTTTATTTTTGAAAATGTGGAATTTTGAAATAGGATTATTCATTTTGAATAATCTTGTATTGTATATAGGGTTATATTAAATGATGCATGTTACATTCTTGGTACGACATATGTAACTAATAATCCTTCAAATAGTTAGCAGTAACTTTTGCAGTAATTATGAGTCTTACACAAAGCTTTCAAGAAGCTCTTGTGAACAACATTACGCCTTTGAAAATAGAAAACAAAATGTAAAATGTTTCTTGTATACAACACTTTTGATTAAAGGAAAGGGAAATCGCCCTCTTTTATATTTAAATTAATATTAAAAATATATAAATGTGAAGTTATTACAGAAATATGTTACTTCTTGAAACATTTTTTGTTTCGAGGAACTGAGTTCAGAAGCATTCAAAAAGCTTCTGCTGTATGCATTTTTTTGTAGCTATATATACTTTTCATCGTCAAAAAAAATCCAATGTAGAATGAATAGTCAGATTGAAACGATATTTGAAAGTAAATTAGAACCTCCAAATAACAAAAAATGATTAAAGACTGAGCGAGAGTATAACAAAATTTAGTGGTCAAAACACCAGATCATTTCAACTCTCAGCAGAATGTTGGGCCATCACTATTTCTAATGTATTTTTCTATACGTTGTGGAATGGAGTTGTTGAAGCTCTAAATAGTTTCTTGACTCAACTCATCCCATCCAGATTGAATTTTGGCAAATTTTGTGATAGTGGTGGTGTCTTAACAGAACGGGAAATGGGAGACAGTCCCGACGCTGCTGCTGGCCACGGCCTAGTGTCTATGGCTGCGAAAGAAGATCTTGAAATAGCAATGGTATGAACACTTCATTTCCAGAATTTTCCATAAATTTTGAAATTTGTCTAACTGTACATAAGACTATATTATACAGCTTTAAGTATTTAAAATATAAAAATCTGAGAAGATAAGTAATTATTTTATAAAATTTCACTCTTTCATATTCTCCTAGCATGAGTTTCTGATATTGTATCATAGAACATCTAGTTTTAATTATTATTCTTACCCCTACAAAGCATGATTTTTTTTATTCAACTGAGAAAAATATATTTGATTTCTATAACAGTATTAGTTAATAAAAAATAAACTTTATGTTTTACTATGTTTTTTTTTCCTTTGATAAAAAACTAAAATACGACAATTGGCTGCACTATGCAGCAATACACATCAACTGACATTTTATTTTGTGCACCTATTTATTAATATCTTAATTGTATAATTGTATATGTATATATATATATATATATATATATATATATATATATATATATATATTAACTTTGAATTTATTATAAATACTGGCAATTTTTATAATTACATACATAGAAAAAGTATAATTCAATAGTTTTATATCTAAATAGTACGTTAAATTTTTTTTATAGATAGGCACATTAGGTAATATAGTTTCACAAAGAAATTAGAGAGAAAATCATGTACATTTTGAAATTATTTTAAATGATTGTTTTTAAAGCAATTTTTTTTTAAGTATAGAAAAATATTACATTTGGTGCATTTTATTCTAGTAAAACTTTTGTAAGATAACATTTTGCAACGTTACCTGTTTTCAATATGCTCGGGCCAATGTTATCAAATCGAACTATTACATTAGGGTTTCTTGTAGATACAGATTTCCCTCTTATTAGTGGTGGCTTTTTCTCCTCTCTATTTGAAGGACGACCCCGCTTTGTTGATTTAGTTGGACCCTAAGAGCACATGGATACAGCCAAATATTCTCTAAATGGAATAAGCTTCATTTCCATACCTGTGCTTCCAATTTTCTCATTTACACGTTTTGATAATAACCAAGTGTTTACGACAGCTCGATCAACAAAATGATTAAAGATATGAAAATACCACTTTTTACTTCGTATACCTATTTTGTATCTTCTAATCAATCTACCCAAAAGATCAACTCCCTCATGTGTTTATGACATAAGGACATCATCATTCTAATAAGACAGATCGTCATTAGAGCAATCAATATTATCGAAATCTCCAAAGAGTATGTTAGAGTCTATCGTGGGATCTAGATCGCTATCATCATATTCTTTACTACCACTTGACAATGCATTTCAAAAATTTTCTGTCAATATTTTCTTTTTTCCATCAACGTCAGTAAAATAAACTATATTCATCATTTAGGTTTGTTATAAATTATGATAAATAGAAATTAGGCAATTTAAAATCCTACTAAATCGCAAATTAAAACATATTATGCACTTATACAGCTATGAGTACAACGCGTAGAAATTGTAAATATATTGTTTGTTTCTTATCGTACCTGCATGGTGTTGGCAAATGGCTACTAATGAACTTAATCTATCAAGTAATTAACTATAAAATCAAATTAAAACCCAATGCACAAAAATGTATAGAAAAAAGCAATTGCTCTTTTAACAGCAATTTTTTTAACATGAAAAAAAGCTATTTTGATGAATTTTGTTATTTTAGTAGAACGTTTTTTCTGCTTCGAACTTATACAAACAACAAACACATTCCCCGAAATAGAAATTTTACTGCTATCTATTGGCAATTTTAAGCATTAAAAACTTAAATAGATTTTTTTTTTAAAATAGATGTTTAAAAACGACAACCACATTATTTCATGCATGTTGTTGCCGTTTGGAAACATTTATTGGAGATGGTATTTGAGAAAGAATACGTTTTGCCAAATGACTACAGCATGCACTGTAGGGCTTATTTTAAGTCTAATTATTTAATATGAACTATGGTAAGCTAGATCTTACAATTTATCTGTTAGAATAATATATAGCGGTTGTGGGCATGCAAGCTTGTCTGAAATTTGACATCGCACCATTTTGTAATTTTGACACCCAGTTAGATTAAATATACTGCTTCTCCAATTTTTGACAGAACCAAGGCTCGAATTCATAAATGAATAAAAGAGATTTTGACTCGTATTCTAAGATTATGTTTTATATTTATCAATAATTCAGATTTATAACAGCAGTTAACTGAACTTATAAATACCTATCTTGCACATTTGATTAGAACAGTGATTGTTAAATTTTTTTTTATTTCGAATAACATTTAAAAACCTATTATTTTACGAATAAATGTACTACTTAACTATTAAACAGCTATTTTTAAATGTTCATATTTTTCCAGATGCTTTTAGATTGTAATAAGTCTAAAAAGAAAATTATGACATTATAAATGCAAATAAAATAAAAAGTTTAGCCACACAATATTCGTAAAATAGAGGATCTTTATGTTACGTACTGATAAGGATAATTAAATATCTGACAAATTTTTGATTTATCATTGGAGATAATATATACTTATATTATTTGAATTCATGTAAGTCATGTGAAAAAGGAAAATTATAGTGTAATAGAAATAAATACTTATGAAATTAAAATTTTTATTTCACAATATTCGTAACGTAGAGACATTTATTTATTTTATTTATTCTTGATGCTAATATTTATTTATGGCATCAGAAATTTAAAATAATAATAATAAATTTCAGTTAAAATTAACGAACGAGGTAAGATTTAGCCAGTAAATTAATATCTCATAAATGTTGTGAAAAAAAATATGATTTCATCTATAGTATTTCATATGTCAAAAAGTTAACAGTATCAAGTGATATAATCTAAACATTGGGTGTGAAGATCCCGCGAAGAATTTCATTCCTTTTGGTCTTGAGCCATTTCTGACACAGAGCTTTTAGTTTTATTTAGTAATTGTCTAATAGAAATTGCAATCACCATATGATGCAGCATCACCCCATGAGGAGGTTGATCAATTACTAGATTACAATTCATGGTCATTTTTTTTTTTTTTTTTTTTTCCAATTTTCGAGATTATTTTTAATTATATAATTATAAGATAGGGATTCTGAAAAAAAGTATAGGAAGTTGATAAGAATTCGATTCGTTTGTCCATTTTTGTTTCTGTATTCGTCTTGCTTCCATATGTATGTATTCCATGTAAATAATCATCAGTACAAAAAATAATGTGCAAAATAATAATAATAGTAATAATAATAATATATATATATATATATATATATATATATATATATATTTATATATTTACTCAATATATATATATATATATATTGTGTAAAGAACGAATTTTTTGAATATGCGTTTTCTTTCAAACTTCACACTTTGCGTAACATAATTATTTTATACCTTAAATCTTAAGAGCAAAAAGGAACGTTGAGTCAAACTGAATTTATTCAATAATTAATTTTAATAAATTATTTTATTATTTGACGTTCATTAAATTTTTCATCTAAAATAAACACGTGTAAAATTGCTTATCTAAATTAAGCATTATGCGAATTAGGCTACATGTAATTAAAATTAAAGCAAATGATAAATTATTAAACGATGGATTTAGCGACCAATTAGCGACTTGACGAGGAGTTTGGAGTAAAATTTAATTCTGTAAATAATTAGTTTTAATCAATTAATTGTTATTAGTTATAATTAAATTATCGTATTGTTAAGCCGCGGAAAGAAAAAAAATCAAAAAATCGAATTCAAAACAATCGTGTTTCGGAAACTTCTGCTCAATTGAGCGCTTTAAAATGCGAGAAAAAAAAAAGCTAAAGATTTGAACCAGACACAGTTGCAATGTGAGTTAAAGAAAACCTATTAAAAAGTGCACGTTTGCACCAATTATCCCCCAACAAAAATATTACATTCTTGAGGGGCATATCAATTCATGCTTCTTGTCATTTACGTAAAAGTCCTGTCATTTAATTTTTCCTGTCATTTACGTAAAAGTTTTTGAGGGTCTTAATATCAGATGACACATAAAGAACTTCAGGATAATGAATATATTTAATAATAATGCAATAAACGTTTTTTGCTTTATTACCTAATAAATATTTTTAATTGTACGTAAAATTAAAAGACAATAAACGCAGATTTATGAATAGTATTTTTATAAAATTAATTAAAATCAAATCAAATTTTTGAAATATGTTGCAAAAAACTTTCAAACAATTTTACAAATTCTTAAAAAAAAATGAATTAGAAATATAATCTTATATTCATCGTGCTGCCATCTATTGTGTTTCTGTAAAACATCTGTTTTTCATATTTCTGGTAAGTCAACGCTATTCAATTGCTTTGTGTCGCCATCTATAATGGAAAATAGAATCCAATATGTTTAAAAAGGTGATCTCACTATAATAAAACTTATATTACAGGTTTTTTTTTTTTATTTAAAAAAATATTTTATTTTTAAATAGTAGACAAAGAACGGAGATAATTATTTTTTGTATTTATACTTAAATTACTGCAGTTTCTGTTTATCTCAATGTATAGAATTATATTCATATATGATATATTACTTATAAAAGAATCTCCAACAAACCATCTTCGTAAGTTGACCAAATTTTCTTGCATTGCATTCAGTGAAAGATCATTACATCAACTTTAAAATTCATAAGTATTAAATTAAATATTCATGTACATGTAACAGTAAGTAGTAGTTCAAAAATATAATTCTAAGCATCAGTAAACTATGGTGAGCTCAAAAACAATATCAGAGGTTTTCTAAATTGTGCCTGAAATTAAAAATAAACCCTCTTTAACGATAATTACTTTTATCCCGAATTTAAAATAATCATCTTTTAAAGTTATTGATAAACTAATGTACGAAAAGGAACGAATAAATATATATCTGACTCTTTATTTTCATAAAATAACTACTTGAATACAAAATTTATAATGCATGCTGGAATTAGAATGAGTTAGCGTATAACAAATAGAATTTCCAATAAGTAATGGTGGGTGAGAAGAAAGTAAATAAATAAAATGTTTAAAAATTAAAAATAAGCAGAATTATGTCAGAAATAGATTAAAACAAGTAACTGTTTATGGTGTATTTACATGAGATTCAATACGCAATGATTCTAAGAAGCTCTAGCGAAACACTTCACAAGGTCTCACACATTTTATGTTGATAATCAAAAAAAGCATGCACATAAAACTTTTAATATGTCATAAAAAATTGAAAGTAATTCTCTTTTTCTGCATCTTTAAAGTATTTAAAATGAAATTTTATTTACAAAAAAGAATTATGAATCGTTACTATGTAATTTTCCAAAGCTAATTTAATCATTATACAAAAATAATTTTTATTTTAATTCAATTGATCTTAAATGGAATCATCTTTCCAAATTCAGTGAATTTTTGAACGGCTAAATATAATTGGTTTACATACATCCCAACTACAAATATGAATGTTTGTAAAAATTCATGCATTAAATTTCCTTAATTTTAATTAGAACAAAATACTTCAAATAAAACGTGTAAGCCGGCCTTTCAGAAAGCATACAATAAAATTTAAAAAAAATTATATAAGTGGATTTTCTTTATAGCTTTCTATATGAATGATTTCATCTGTTAAAAATTCATAAATTCCACAAAATCTAATTTTATTTTTTAGTCAGTTTTGAAAACAAATCTTAAGGCTATAACGCTATTACAATTCTATATAGCTCATTCAAGTCACAAGTATGTAATTTTTTTGTAAGAATACTTTAAATAATCATTATGATAATTTTTCATTTGAGATGAATGAAAGAAATCTTTTATTCATTGAATTTGATATTTTTCTACACTATTATATGAAATAGAATTAGTAATTACATTTTTGGATCTAAAAATGAATTAACTTTTTTTAATCAAAAATAAATTGCAAATGCGTATGAAAATATTCTATAAAGAATAAGATGGGAGACAAGTAAGTTGAAAGAGAAAAGATTACTGGAATGGTTTTTAAATGACTGTTACCGGTTTTAATCAAGCTGCATTTTAGATTTAAAATTCAATTTTTAAATTTAAAAGATTCATAAAATTGGTTTTCATAGTGATCTTTTACTTTTTAATTGTTCGTGATCTGATTTAACTTTATGATAGTTTAAATTAAAATGTTGATTGTTTCAATTACTTTTTCTTTCATAAGATAATATATTTCTTTCTAAAACTATTAAGTTTTTCTTTGAACGGTTAAAAGAAATAAAAATAATTAATTTTTTTAAAAATTAAATTTGTGTAATTGCTGTGTTAACTCTTTTGAATGATTCATCATAAGAACACACAATTTCGTTTCAAATTTATAAAATTGCTTTCAGCAAATGACAGTAAGGATTTAATTTCTTTTTGTGATAATGGTCGAAAAGAAAAAGAAAATTTAGTAAACTTCTAATTTATTCATGAGACTATGATTAAATTTTACAAAGTAAATATATAATTAAGTAAATAAAACTCTCTCCGTATCAAAATGATTGACCGATTTATAACATTATATTGGATTAGAATAAAATAGAAGCGGAAGGAGTGGTTTTGAATGTATTACTTCCTTTTCCCATAAAATAAAATTTTGATTCAGTATAGCGATTTATTTTCATTCCTTTTTGTAGAGCAATGGGAAAGAAACGCAATTTAAGATCTAAGGGAGAAATGGGATTCTTCATGAACTATAAAAACTTTACAAATGAAAGTCATAAGTATGGTATTATAGCGGCTATCAGTAAAAAGAAGAAAAAAAAAAAACAAATTTAAGAATAGGAAATTTTTGTCTTATAACCATGCTAAAGGATCTTCCGTGACAAAGTCAATAGAAGTCACCCGAAACAAATATTTCATGTTTTGTGAATTTGAGCTATTCACAATTTTCTCTTCACAAACCTCGGGAACATTTTAGTAATTTGAATTGCAGAAAATTACAACTTCTTCGCAGCCAGATGAAATGTGATTATGTTAATCAGAAGGAGATAAGATTGCTATTGTTTATTAACATTGCTTTTCAAAGCAACACGAGGACTGTTGGCAATGGATCTCGCAATTTTGAACCTTTCGAACTGCGGCACCACCTGAGCTGACACTTCTCTCCCCAAAATTCCATACAACGCCTTTGTGAGGACTTGGAGACTCATCAGATTTAAAACGTATCAGCATCGCTAAACGACGGGTCTTTAGTGGCATCGGGGCTCGAACCCACGACTAGACGGAAACAACGCCTGCCGTTCATTCGAAAATAATCTCCAGGCTACCGCGGCCACAGAGGAAGGTAAGAAATGGTGAATTGAATAGTAGATATGTATAAAAGAAAATGTAAAAAAATATATATAAGAACATAAAATGAATATAAATTCGATTTAGATTTAGATTTTAGATTAGATTTTATTAACGGTGCACTAGAAGCAACACGAGAGCTATTGGCGATGAACCTCGTAAATTTGAACCACGATCAAGTGACGAGGACGACACCTGAGCTGGCACCCACCTCAAATATAAATTCGAACAATAAAAATTAAATAAATATATGAAAGTAATAAATAAACAAATCCTATTGTTTGCCTGTAATTTTTCATTGAACATATTAAACTGAAACAATCACGAGTATTATATATATATATATATATATATAATTTTAAAGGAACACTTCAAATTTAAATCTTAAAGATAATAATAATATATTTGTAGCGTTTAAAAATGTAGTTATAATCTTTAAAAAATGAAAATATTCCTTGCATGTTCACTTAAATTATTCATTTTAAATTAATAATTTTTCCAAGGAAAAACAAAAATGTATCGCAAGACGTTATCAGTCTCTATATAACTATAAGAAATAATACACTCATTTAAAACACTAGATTTGTTCAGTCGTCATGACAGAT
The DNA here is from genome assembly GCA_019974015.1 of Nephila pilipes. Lineage (NCBI taxonomy): Eukaryota > Metazoa > Arthropoda > Arachnida > Araneae > Nephilidae > Nephila > Nephila pilipes. The sequence goes on along the minus strand of BMAW01099477.1, from coordinate 790,776 downwards.
GCTTATTTGTGCTTCACTGAAATATATATATATATCTGTGTGTGTGTGTGTGAGTGTAATAAGAGTGAGAACGAGAAGGAAAAAATATTTTTCTATTTAAAATAACGTTTAAGATGTGGGTCAGGCCTAATTACTTTTTCAAAACTGAGAATAGGGTAAATTAAAATTCTGCGCTGTCTCAAAGTAGACTAAGTTATTTTGTTTAGTGTAAAAGAAAAATTACTCTAATATTAGAATTGTCGTTCAATAGAAGAATATTCAACAAATATGAATAAGTTATGTTAATTACAAACTATCAAACGTAAATCAAGCAACGCGAAGTAAATTATGGAATGAGACTGCTAAATTTCGAACTGAATTGTTGATTTAGAATACATCGAATAATCTTAAATAGATAAAGATAAGCCGAGTTCGAATCACAAAAGTTTATTAGATCAATCCAAATACTACTGAAGTTATTCATCGAACCATTTTCATTTGGATTTTGTTATTAAATATTGACTTCCAATTAAAGTTACATCAAAAGAAAATGGAGGCTATCTGTATGAATATCAAGGAAGCGATTTGATTGTTGAAATTGGAAAGTAAAGATAAATAAGAAGTTAGTGAAGATAAGAAAGTGTTTGTTGAGATTTTAATGTATTATTAAACTAATCTTCAGATAATGTTTCGATAAACAGATTAAACATTTTCTGATAATCATGTCAATCTTAAAGCATTCTTTAGAAAATAAGTCACTTGGTTAAACATAATTTTTAACTTTGGTGGTGGCCTCGATTTATCATCGAGTCGTTGTTTCGCTTGAGACGTGATAGTGCCCTAAAGGTCGACTTGATTTTCATTGAGACGTAGGCTCGAGTAGAGGCGTACCCAGAAATTAATTTTGGGGGTGCATATCGTCATCGGCGTGACAGAAGCGATTTCTTTCGTTTTTGAATTATATCGTAGAAAAACTGAAGAATGAGCAATTTCAATCATATTTCTTCTATTTAGAAATGTTCAAGGATTGATACAGTTTTTTTTTTTTTTTTATCAAGTTACGAAAATAAAGACCATTTGAGAAAAATGTGTATATAAAAAAATATCACGACATCAAAAATTCCTACTAATCTGAATAAGTGAAATACGACACGATTGAAAAGCCAATAAAACATTTGATGATTGAAAAAACGGTCAAATTTTCAAAAAAAGGGCTTAAAAAGTGTAAGTATGATAAAATGAAAAATTCTACGCACATTAGAACTTTTGTAAAGTTATATTTATTTTCTGTTTTTGTTTTTGAAAAATATTTAAAACTTCTTCACTTACTGATACATTTTAATATATGTATATCAAGGAGAGACCATTTAAACTCATTTCAGATATACTGTTTCTGAAATAGATTTTTAAATATTTCATTGTTGAAAACGATCTTTTCTCAGTACATATTGTAACACACAAGGAGACTAAATTTTTTTTTTAAAGTTTATGGATTTTTTGGGAAAATATCTGGACAAGATAGTGCAACATAGATATTTTGCTGTTGAAGTTTTACTGCTATGGAAGTTAATCTAATCTTTGGTGCCAGAAATTTCTTTTTCTATAGCTGATATTCTGCTATCAAAAGGCAATTGTTAAAATATTAATACTACGCACAATCTGACAAATATAATGAATATTATTCAGTATTTCTAATTTATTTTCATCTGCAGGCATAAATGTCATTCTTTAGTTGATTAAAATATTTAATGAACTCACAACTACTTTTGTGTTTTGTGAAAAGGAAGATGTGATACGCTGAGATGGACATTTCCGAAGTCCTGTTTTAGGCGCTCATAGATCATTGTCTGGAAGAAAAGAATGCCTTTGGTATTCCTTTCCCAGAGAACTGTTGGAGAACGGGGAGGGTGATTTCTTCTATAGGGATGCTTCGTCCTCTCTTTGTCTTTGGACCCTGACCCAGAGGAACATATTGGAGACAGACTTTTTTTTTATCCTTTTCTCAGGAATTGTTTTAAATGGAATCATTTTTGCTTTTATTGATGAAGAAATTTAAGTACGAAAAGAAAAAGTTTAGAACATCTATAATAATAATAAAAAAAGAATTATTCTGTAATATTTCAATTTCCAGAAAAAAATTTTGGAGAATGCATATTATGCCCCTTTGCCAGTTCAGGTGTCTTCCTCGTGACTTAACTGAGGTTCAAAATTGCGGAGTCCATTGCTAATATCTCTCGTGTTGCTTCTTTGCGATTCGACACACACACACACACACACACACACACACACACACACACACACACACGCACGCACACACACACACACACACACACACACACATTATATGTAATGATTTAACTTTAATTTATCATAGTTTCGTATTAAATATAATTTAATCTCTTAATTTTTTCCATTCTCTCACTTAAAAGTAAAGTGTTCATTCTTATTTCCTGATACCATTCCTTTTTAATTTATGTCAGCTTTTCCTACGGATTTAGAACGGAAAGGATAAATCTTACTAGACTTTCTGACTGCAGCTGAAGTCCTTAAGAATCCCTGCATCTAGACCATGTAATCTAAAGGGGAAATTGCTTGTATGTAAAGAAACGCATGAAAAAATTCTTTCTCTTTCGCTTCGGTCGAGCATGCCGATACTGCGCTACTACTTAATTCCATTTTTTGCAATAGATTTTCTTTAACTACAACTGTAATTCGTGAATGTAATCAACGTGATACTTTCAAGTCTGATGTATGTTTTGATTGCAGGTTTAAAATATCTATAGTTACAATAAAATGAATAGATATAATTCCTGTTTTTAAGCAATGTATATGATTCCAAGTGTTCAGTCAAGGTTCGAATTCACGATCCGACGGCCACGAAGATCATGTCTCCGCTGTCCCTATCTTCTTATTTCCTGATACCGTTCCTTTTTAACTAAAGTGACGTTGTGTTTACTATCAAACGGTCATGAAATTTCTCACAAGACATAGATCAATGAGATACCTGTTCAATGACGTGGATAACAAAGTTATCTATGTCATTTGATCCTCGTTCAAAATTACAAAAAAAAAAAAATCTCCAGTAAATCTAAAGTGACACGAATTTTAAACTACAAACTTAATTAATTTGCTATTGATCACATCATACTACACCAAACTTATGGAAGGGAGAACAGATTGGGTGCCATCTTAAGTGTCGACTCCGTCATACAGTGGTTCAAAATTACGAGGCGTATTGGTTGTGGTTAACAGACCTTTGTGACGAGCAGAAATAGACATCCGATAACGATCACTATAATGAAAAAAAAAAAAAAAAAAAAGCGGAAAGTACAAATTAGATGAAAATTGTCAACATTTTATAGTTTTTGTTTTGTATTACCTACAAGAGGAGATGAAAAGTTTTTCTTTTTGTGATACGAAAACGTAAGTTTTTTGATAAAAAAGTGTGTATATATGCTGGAAATGTTCTACTCTTTATATTATGTCTGTAATATACAGAACACTACGTAAAAATGAAAAAAAAAAAAGTCCCCTTAAAACTATTTTTTACGCAAATGTTTGAGTTAATTGGGGTATTAAAAGTATTTCTTTATTGATTTTTATCCATTTTTATGTGAAATTAATCTGGAAATGCTATACCTAAGCTAAAGAAACTAGAAATTTTTAAAATTATAAGAATTTCTTGGAATATCACATATTTTGCATTTAACAATGAAAACTCTAAATTCTTAGGTTTTTTTGACTGATTGTTATTAAAGTTGGCTGCGAATGTTTATTAGCGTCGCATTCACGAGCAACAGGAGGGCTATTGGCGATGGACCTCGTAATTTTGAACCCCGTAAAGGGATGAGGACGATACCCGAGATGGCACCTTCCGCTACGAATTTCCGCACCCCACCAACAACAGGACTTGGGGGCTCGACAGATTAAACGTGCATCAGCTCCGTTACATGGCGAGACTTTAGAAGCATCAGGGCTCGAATCCAGGTCATGATGAAAACAACACCTTCAGCGACTGTGACCACTTAACTGACTGGAAGTTACTCGTGTTGAACCTAAGTTTTAACGTTTTCACACAGAGAGTTACATCTCAACTTATTTAAAGCATGAATACAGTATTTAATAACTGAGTTCAGGGCTAAATCTATTGATACTCAATTCAGTAATATTTTTATTAAGGACATGACAAGAGTTCCACAAGGGTTGAGGCGGAAATCGAAAACCTAGTAGCTCCAATCATCTTACAATCTCATGAAAACGAGGGGATTTATAGTCTGTCCAGTGATATTAAGCAGCAATAGCCGAGTAGTCATGTCAACAAGTTCGTGGTTGGTGATTTTTCAATCAAAAATTGGGTTCGAATCCTGATTTCTCTAAAGACGCTTCGTGGAGCCGAACTAATGCACATTTAATGAACTTTCGATTTAAAATCTTCACTTAGCGAGTCGGGAATGGGGAGAGAGGGGTGCCAGCTCAGGCATAGTCCACATCATCTGACCGTAGCTCAAAACTATGAAGAAGTAGGAGCCTTGTCAGTTTTCCTCCCGAGAGTGGCCTAAGTTTTCATACCAACATAAAATTGTCCCCTTGTATATGCTTTCGTGAAACGTCTCGTGTTTCTGTCTACACAGATGACATCATCTAATGATGTTAGTTCCAGTTGCAATGTCATCAAATGATACAAACAAAAATAACACGCACAATATTCTTAATAAAAGTTTTAGCAAACAGCTGATACAGACATGTTTTTTAAGTTATTAAAATTCATATTTTGAGCGTGAATTCTCCATGAAATGGAAATAAAAATTCGATTATTCTAATGAAGCTCATGTTTGTTTTTCATTAATTTTGTTTATATTTTAGGCTTAGAACCAGTTTGTATTTCTTTTTTGAAGTCGGTAAATATTTATGAACAAATTCGCGAGCAATTTATTATTTATTTTGCACGAGTAATTTATTGGAAACAGTACAAAAAAAATGTTTAAGATGTATGTATGAAAAGTCGTTAAGTAACGTAAAATATGCACGTATATAAAAATTTAAGAAAGGGCTGCAATTGATGTGAAATTATTCGTCTAACACGAATAACTGAGAATTAGTATCTTTATCTTTACGTAAATCTAACAGCATATTATTTAACGAAATTCCGCATAAAGAGAAAAATGCGTGATTTAATTTCATTAACCTTCGTGATACTCATAATTGGGAATTAAAGGTTAAAGATCGTGAAGGCTTCGTTATTATGAAATAATTTGCTTCGTAATAGTAGGAATTAATTCTGCTTATGAGGAGAACACCAGAAATGAAGGAAGTACTACGTTTCTGGTATATTCTAGCTTAAATTCAGTTAAATCTTTCTCTTGTATTTCAATGATTCGTCTTCTGTTCTAATATTTGAAGAAAGTATCATATGTCACCTGTAAAACCAGTAGAATAAATTAAAAATATTTGCAGTTCTCTTTCTAACCGGAAGTACATATTGTGACATTAAGTTACGTTTCATGAATGAACAGCAGAGTCAGAATATTATGATGAATGTTTTATTTTTACTGAAGTATATATTCGAATTCTGAATATATTAGCAACTCTTTAAGGTGTCCGTACACCTTTAAAATATCTTTTTTGTCAAGATTTTCGATTTTCTAAATTTAATATCAGTTTAAAATTTAAACTTTTTTCTTTCTAATAGTATTTGAATTTTGCTTATACTTTATTTAGAACTTAAGTTACAGGGATTTGAATTTTACTCGGTAGCTAATTTTTAATTGCATTTGAAAGTTTGTTTTGGATTTTTCTCAAAATGAGTTTTCTCGACATATTTACAACGTAACGCAACGTAGATATTAGAAACAGTTATGAACCAAATTAATTTAAATTCTGCAAGTATCTTCCTTATATAAATTTTAAGAACCCTTACTACTTTCACGGTTGTAAAATTGATATGTTTTTAGTAACAAAGTTATAAATCATGTATTGTTACAACTTTTTCTTGATTTTTCATTGTTATTTGACTCGAAATACAATAAAAATTGTAGAAAATGATTTTCATCATGAAAGTAGTACCAGCCGCAAAAACTGTTATGATGAATAAGATAAAATTTGCAGAATAATGATATTTTTGTTTACTTTTGAGTTATGAGCATTATTGATAATCAATTTATGTACTTTTTCCTCCATGTTTCCCACTCCAAAATTTTTTTGAATTAAAAGCAGATTATTAAATGTATTTTTCATAGTTTTAGGTTATATATTAGCATTAAAAATATTTTGATAGCAAATATCAATGCATTTCAAAAAATTTTCTCCGAAGATGTAAGGATACCTTAAACAGATCAATTAACATCTCACATTACTGATGATGAGAAGCAAGCTGTTTTAAGATGTTTTTTATATATTTTTTTTAGTTCTTAATAAGATATGTAATTCCAACTTTTCAGCATGTCTTACTTTAAAAAAAAATGAACGTCATTCTAAATGTCATATAAGAACTAATGTTGACGAATATTTTAACACGCCCAAAAACGAAAGTAACGTAGGAACATGTGATTCATTGCTTTAACTCGTCACTTGACCGAGGTTCAAAATTACAAGATCCGTCGCCAATAGTCCTCGTGTTGCTTCTAATGCGACGTTAATGAAACCAAATAAAATTAAACTATTGTTTTAACTTTTATCCTCTCCAAACGAGAATTTTGAAACTCATTTCCATTTAACATGCAGTTGCCTCCATTATTCCATACAATTGATCTTCAGTGGAATCAGGACTCGAACTCCTGATTCGACTTGATCATCGCCGGTCCAAAGTTCTTGACATGATTGCTCGGTGCTGCAGTATCAACATACTTCTCACCGTATATATAATGAATTTTAAATTCTCGTGTAAAATTCCACAGAAGAATTTCGAAATTTTCGAAGAAAAGACATCATCAATAGAATTTCAGTCCTCAGAAGACAAGGTAGCTAAATTTCTGTTCCAAAAATAAACATTTTCATGCAAATTTATTCAATTCATAGAAAGACAGTAAATAATTAAAAAAAATTAAATGCTCATTAATAACAAACTATTCTCCAGCTGAGAATTTTCAATTCATAATAAATAGTCTAAAAATCTTGTTGTTATTATTATTTTTATTTTATGTTCACAGTTCTATGAGTTATTTTTGTTAACTTCGTATTCCTTTTAGGTATAAAGCTGTTGAAACGGATGAAAAATTGAATAGAATAAATTAAGATGAAAGAGAGAGAGAACAAAACAACTCGGATGAATAAAACTGACATAGCACTGCAAGTAAAAATAGATAACTAATTTATTGGAATGATTTTTTTCTCTATTCATTGAATTGGAATTTTTAAATGAATTTAGAAAAGGTCCCATGGGAGTTCATTGAATTTCTAGTAATTAATATTGTTTTGTGATGTATATAATTAACTTTTGATTTTAGGCGTCCTTCAGAGAAAGAATATAAAATAACTTTCTTTTAAAAAGGCAGAGCTCTTTGTTTGCCGAAAGCAATTATTTTAAATAAAACACTTAATTTAGGATGCTGTTGTGTATTGTGTAATGCAATGTACAGATTTTCTCTGATCTTCCGAATTCTTACGTAAAGAATTTTTTTGTATAAAATACATTGACGTGAAGAAAGTAAAAAAAAAAAAATGCTTATCTATTCATTTATAGTTAATTCAATCTCAAGCAATCACTAACGTATTACTCAAAAGTCAAATAATATAACATATCATATGAAATATTTAACAAAATATGAAAATTTTTAAATTTTTTTTTTCTTGATTGAAAACCAAAAATCATCACGAAATTTAATTAAAGAAACCATTTATCCGTTAATATATTGCTGTTTCACTTCGCCAATAGTCAATACCATGTTACTCAAAAATCAAACAATAAAACATATATGAAATGCAAGGTGCGGCTATTAAATAACGAGATTGATGCTGTAAAACATTTTATTTCGATGTCATATATATTTACTTATTATTACCTTCAATATATACCCCTCCTCTATCCCTGCAACGTTACATGTGAATCTTCCATTTTTCGAAATCGTGTTAGAAATCTGCCGCTTTCTCTTTCACAGCTTCAGCGATTCAAATCTTATTACTTTTAATGCAGATTTCACCATAGGAATGTGAAAGGTGCATTAAAAGGTGCATTTAAAGGAACAAGGATCGAAGTTCTATCCTAATTGATCAAGGAGATTATGATAAAAGTCAGATGGCGCAAGATCCAGCGAATAAGATGATGATCTAACACTGGGATGTTGTACTTGGCTTAGAAACCACTTGACAGACAATACGGAATTTCTTGTCCTTCCCCAATGCAGGTCACTTTTTCCTTATTCTTTCACAAAGTTCAGCAAAAACGTGAAGGTAGTAATATCGATTAATACTTTGACCTTCTGGAACCCAGTGAAGGTAAGCAATCCCATGAATATTGAAAAAAAAATAATCACCACTGCTTTGAATTCTGATTTGCTCATTCAAGTTCCTTTGGCTCTCAGGGAAGATGGGCTCTTCCAGTGCATGGATTGGTGCTTCACTGGCACAAGTAAAAAGCTACGATTCGTCATACGTTATTATCCTTTCCATTAATAAATTTGGGTCATTTTTAATGGCACTCAAAGCGTTAGCGCATACATTTTCCCTGCTTATTGTTGTTCAAATGTGAGAATTTCGGGACCATTTAAGCACGTACTTTTTATATGCTAAAATTGTTATGTAAAATTGGAGGAACAAATTCTTTGTCAATTCCTACAGTCTCAGTAATTACACGAATACTTAACACACGGTCAGATCGAACCAGATTATCGTTGTTTTCGATATTGTCATCCGTTTCTGACGTGGAAGAGCGATCCGGGCGTGAATCATCTTCAACGTCTTCTCGCCCTTAAACCACTGAAAAAGCCCTACACTTCTTTCAAAAAAATTATAAATTTCAGTACCGGGTTTCATGTGAAATTTCACAAAAAGTCGTTGTTCACTTTTCATTTTTTCTGACGAAAAAAAAAAAAAAAAAACTCTAATGCGAACGAAGGCTGCTAGTATACAAATTTGTTACAGGAGCGAGAGGCATTGCATTCAAAAGAGAAGGCTTCATTCTAAAGAGTTGTTGGTCGCTGGCATTTGACACATGCGTACTTTTTCTGTATCAGCGTCAGTCCCGTTATTTAATAGCCATACCTCTTTTTTAAAAAACTTACAAGTTTTTAAAACTAATTACTTTTCTTGATTAAAAAATGTGTGTGCGAAGATTTTTTTTTCTTCATGATAATCCGATTTAAGTGGTATTCGTATAATACTCTCCGGAACATTGAAACTAACTTAAATAGATGGAAGCGAGCCACAATCGCGGAACTTTGCAAAGTAGTTGAAAGATGCTGGATATTAAAATGATCGAAGTTTGGTGCCAATGTGCATGATCACACACCCTGCAGTGGCTCTACAGTCAGGAGATGGGTCCTATATAAACCGATGCATAGTGGAAGATTCATAAACGTAGTTAATAATCACATTGAGACTCCAGAAGGACTAAAGTAAGTGAAGAATGCCATTTAGACTTGTGAGAAGACTTCTGGCGCAATTAAAACGAGTTTGAGAAAGGCCTGATTAACCGAATGAAAACCGGAGGCTGGTCGGTGCATCGTGTTGCCCAGCCAAGTTGATCATTCGGAGTGTCCGTCAGAACACGTTGGGAGCAGTGGGCAAAAGATGATACCCTCAAGCGGTGTACCAGGTCTGAAGCGACCAGGAAAACGACGAGATGAGAGAATCGTGCGTCAAACTCTCGTGGATTCCACAGTGACTTGTTCCACGATACAATCAGATGTAGGACTACCAGTTGTTTAACAAACCATTTCTATACACCTTTCGGAAGCGAATCTTGAATCCAAGAGCCCTTTTCGTGTACTGCCTTTAACGCCGAAACGTCAATAACTACGTCTACAATAGTGTCAAGCCAAAGTGACGGGGAATGCCCCAGATTGGCAAAACGGGGTGTTTAGTGATGAATCACGGTTCGTTTTGGGTCCACATGGTAACTGCGTACGGGTATGAAGGTGCTCTGGTGAGCGGTACAATTCCACCCAAGCTGTCGCGCAACGCACTACCCGCGCAGCAGGCGTAATAATCTGAGGTACCATAGCCCATTGAGTCGGTCCATTCTAATTGTGGAGCCTTAAATGGTCAGAGTAATGTTGATGGCATTCTTTGACCTCACGTGGGACCTTTCCTAATCCTACAGCAAGATAATGCTCGTCCGCATACAGCTCGAGTAGCTCAAGATTTTCTGCCTCATGTTCAGATTCTTCCATGGCCAGCCCGCTACCCGGATTTGTCCCTTATTTGAAATTGTAGCATTTGTGAGAACAGCTGAAAAGTCAAATGTCGCCATATCACTTTGTATATGATTTAAAGGTGGCTGTTCAAGATTTGGGGCCCATCTACCTCAGGACGACATCCGACGTCTAATCAACTCAATGCCAGACCGTGTTGAGACCTGTATTGTAGCAGAAGGTGGTCTGATGTGATATTGAAATTGCATCGAATTTGTTTAATTAACTTGATTTTGGGATAATGTGAATCTCCCATCTATATTATTATGTTTATTAAATTTCATTTCATTCCGAAGCTCCTATCTTGGTGCACTATTTTCAATATTCCTCAGTATATATATTCTCAATTAAAAAATAAAAACGAAATATTAAAACTATCAACTTATTTTGAAAGTTTGATTACTTTGTGATGTCCTATCTTCATTATTATTCTACTGCCCTCTTTCCTTTTAATTGCCCATTCGATAATTATTAGACTCCTATTGAAAATACGTAAGAACGGGACAAAATACTTTATTAACTACCGAAGAATGTATCAAGGTCGCTTTCTCTCGAATCCCTCTTAACTCGGTCAATATTAGTTTATATTATAATAATAAAGTCTTAGCATACCAAATCCCTCGTTCTGATTCAAACACTTATAGATTACAGCAGATTCGTATCTTAGTACTTTAACTAGAAGTCACTTCAATCCAAAAGTTTACTTACGACGTTTCAAATCCAATTTAAAAATACCTTTCAGCCTGTCGTTGTCATCTATCTCCTCTCTCTTTTCTTTCAATTCTATTTGGCTTTTGTATCACAATCTCTAATTAAATTCACTACACTTCTTACCTTTGTCCAATTTGTCTAATAACGTTTCATTTTGATTGGGAAAACATTGTAATTTTACGCAATTCACATTACCAAAAAGTCTCCGAGGTTAGTAAAAAAAATTCGCGAATAGCCAAACGTAACCATTTGTCCAAATTTAAAATTATGTTAATTGAAAAAGAGTGAAATAAATTGAAGGTTGTAAGACACTAATTAAAATTCTGAAAAAGAATATATAGGTTGTTTTCAGGTGGAAATAAGTTTTTCACGTTTTTCAAAAATTTGTTACTCATTATGACAAATTTTTGAATCTTATGATACGATTTTATTGAATAAATAGCATAGATAGTATTTATTTCATTCGTTTATTATTAATAATTTAAGAGTTTTTCATTCCATATGTCAATTTTCTTGTTTCATGACGGATGTCTTCATTTGTTGTTGGATTAGAATTTATGACAAAAATGCTCCGATATTCATAGAGCTTAATATATAGCCGTATAGCTTAACACATTTTCATTACAATGTGCCATAAATTAGTATTTTAATGAAGACTCACATTCTCATTATAATACATAAAATTAAAAATCTATATCCCATTGAAGAGTAAAAGATCAATATAAAACTTAATATATATAGGGAGGGGGGGGAAGCTCCAAAGGAAATAGAATAGTAGAATGAAATTTATTGTTTTCTTTAGGATAAAAAAGTTGTAAGATAATAATATTCGTGTTGCAATATATTTTTATTTGAAAAAATGCTCCGAAATCTGATTTGATTTTTAGGGATAGTATTATTAGAGATTAATCTTATAAAATTTGAAATAATTTGCTCTCTCAGTTGGCATTTAAAGCATAACCTCTGGACGTAAGACGTCAGAAATGTACCAATCTGCGTTCAAATTACCGTTGATCCGAACTAGAGATGTGTGTATCATGTGCCCAATGGCTGCTCAAAGCAATACACCAGGGCCCCTATATCGACATCGAATGCAAGCAGGCGACGAGCGGTCTCTTCAGAGCCTCCAGACACATATAAGGCCATCAGAATACTGCACGCAGAACAGGGAATCGTCTGAAAAGACGACATTCTGTCACTCCTGTATCCAGTTTTGTCGTTCGGCGCACCAGAAACGCCGTCTCTCTCTCTATGCTGCATCGCCAAGGGAAGCCGAAGTAATTACCGCCGTGCTGACATTCCACGCTGCTGCCTAAGCCATCGCACTGAACGGGCGGATATTGGACGTGCTGCAAAAAACCCCATTTCCTGACTAATGGTCCGTGATGCAGCTGTACGGTTTTACTGAGCCGACCTCACAATATGTCTGTCCTCTCGGACGTTAGTCATGGGAGAGCGTGGAGATCTTGCATGCCATTCAGTATAACTCTCAGCTACCAATTTATTCCGTATTCGTAAGACAATGGTTGGATTGCGACCAGTGCGATGGGCAATATCACGGAACGATAATCCATATTCTCGATAAACAATGATTCTGCCTCTATCTAATTCCGACATTTACTGGAAAGCATTTTTTTTTCTTATTCGAGGCATAACGCGATATTCTGAGCAAACTCTGACCTTACAAAGCACTTTCCGAATGGGACATAACTTTTACTTGCTACATAACTTTTCTTTTATGCAGTGCTTCTGATGTCGTTTCTCCCTCTTGCATCTTCTAAATGAGCTGAAATACTGATCATTTGCATCTCCCAAACTCTTTCACCTTTCATGTGATTTTGACTTTCATCAGATCATTCCTTTCTGATGTTACAATTTTAATGGACAGCTGTGTATATACCGCTGCTTGATACACTTACGGTCTTTTAGATGTTTTAGAAGAAAAATTATTATTATTATCTATAAATGTGACAATATTTTAAAGCTAAAATTTTTAAGAAGTTCTGCTGATGATATAAGTTCAGCTTTTCATGACAATACAAAACTTGATTTAAAAAGCCCAACGAACTTAGAATATTTTAAAAAAGATTTTTTGACCTTATAATATTCTAGTTTACAAAAAGTCCAGGTGCATCATTTGTATTTTCCATTAATGGATAGTATCCGTTTTATAATTTGTATTACGACCTCTTATGAAATAGCATAAACTTATTTGTACATATGCTGAAGACTGTTGGTAAGCGTAAACATAATTAAAGAAATACGAGTCTGGAATCTTGTTTTCAATCATTCAACTTTTGAAAAAATTTTAAAAATGTGGTGAGATTCGCTGAGAAATGCAATAATTTTAACGAGCAATTTGATTTAAAATTCGAAAAACTTTTGAATATCATTCTGTTTGTAATAATAATACTTCCGAGTCATTTCAAGTTTGTGGAATGAGGCAGATTTAAATGAAAATTTGATCAAAAAGTATGATTCAACATTTTCATGTACAGCTAAACTACTGCAGCTGAAATGAAATAATGTTGCTTATCATTTTGATGACATTTAATTTTTTAAAACCATAAATGTTTTCACTGAGGACTTCAAAAAAGTTAAAAAGGGATTTTTCAGCTTGTCTCGACAAACCAATATGCGTAACAATTAAATTAAACATGATATTCTTATTTCATATGGATGATAATATTTTACTATATAAGAAGAATATGATATTCATATATTTATCTCCAGTGTAATTTCATAAATAAAAAATAAAAAAAATCAGAAAGCTGTCTAAAATTTATGAGCTTCATGAAAGAACACCAAGTTTTAAATCATTACTTTGATTCCCCAGAGAAATGATTTAGACTCGTGCCTAAAATACGACAGGGCTCATTTTTTGTCTCGAAGACTCTCATCTTTTTCAAGGAATTGGAAAAGTTCAATAAACTCATACTATAAACTCTGAGAAATGTGAATATGATTTTAAAAAAATCTTCTCTAGGTAAATTTTTTTTTAAAAAAAGCTGTATCATTATTTGTTATTGGCTCAGACATACGGAATTTAATAAAAAATCCTTTCAAGTATTTTTTGACTTTTAAGGTACTTCAAAATGTTTTTTATTATTTTTTAAAAATGCACTCTATAATAAAAAGAAGGGGGAAAAAAAACGACGTATCAGGAAGAAGTTGCTCTATTGTAATGAAATTTCGTATGCAAAAGACATTTGGACCGAACATGCAAATGATGAAAACTTGGTGTCCAATGAATGAATAGCGGGAGCTACAGTGCATCGGAACTGCGCACTAAGAAGGTGTATATAAGAAGCGATTCTCAATCTGATGGTCAAATTTTCTGTTGCATTGCGATTTAGGATACCTTTCAACGACTGAAAAAAATGCCTCACCGCAGGATTCGAGCTCATTACGAGCAACTGCCAGAGTTTGAAAGAGGTCTTATCATTGGACTGAAAGAGGCACGTTGGGCAAATCGGAGAATCGCTCGTCATATGGGTCGAAGCGATGTGGCGATTCGAAGATGCTGGCAAGAATGGGTGGAAAATATCAAATTTAAGCGTCATGATGGTAGCGGTCAACCTAGGCCACAGCAGATAGGGAGGACAGAGTGATTGTCACATCAGCTGTCACAGCGCCTGATTCACCGTTATGAACCATCAGACGAGCAACCCGCACGCGAGTGTCCACCACGACCATTTACAGATGGCTGATAGAGCGAAATCTACGCTCGTATCGACCACTACACCTACCACTCACGCCTGCACACTGTCAAGCTAGATTACAGTGGTGCTTGGATCGATCAGGTTGGAATGATGCTGACTGGTGACGTATAGTGTTTGGCGACGAATTCCGCTTCAAACTGTGTCCTGACGATCATCGAAGATGTGTCAGGAGACGCCCAGGGCAGAGTGCCGATTCACTATTGCAAGCCACACAACCCCTCAACCAGGAGTTAGGGTCTGGGGTGCCATTTCCCTTGACAGCTGGACCCCTTTGGTCGTCATTAGAGGCACACTTTCAGATTTACAGTATAGCGGTACGTCGACAACATTCTGAGATCTGTTTTGCTATCGTTCCTTTTGCAGTACCCTCGCCTTATTTTTCAGAAATATAATGCCAGACCACATACGGCAAAGCTTGTCAAATACTTCCTTGGCCTGCCAGATCTCTCTCCAATCGAACATGTCTGGGATATGATGGGAAGGCGACTGCATCTACCAGGGAATGTTGATGACCTGGCCCGACAATTGGAACAAATCTGGCAAGAAATACCACAGGCGACCATCAGGGAGCTTTATCACTCTATGCCACGTCGTGTGGCAGCTTGCATCCAGGCTAGAGGTGGATCAACACCTTATTGAGCTTGTTACTTTGTACATATGTAACTCTGAAATAAATCATTCAATTTTTCTGAAATTTTAATTTTCTATTTTGTTCATAATTTTCCTATCAGCCAATTTTTGTTTCCATCGGACAATTCCTTATTGGTGCGTCGTTTTTTTGTTATAGAGTGTATTATCATTTTAAATAAGGTTTTCCCTTTTCCAATAAATGTATTCATGTCAATAATCAATAAATGTAGGCATGTCAATAACTGAATAATTTTTTTGTCTTAAATTGTCTTCATAATTTAGGAAATAATTATATCAAAAACATTATGCAGGCTGACCGATTTCATAAACACAGAAACTGAAATCAGACCGCATAAATACTTATTTCACATTGAAAGGTAGATCTGTTGCTTCCAGTTAACGAGCGAGCTAAATTCCTTCTCTCCTTAAAAAGTTACTATTATAAGAAAAAGAAAACAATTTTAATGCTAAAAATCTCAACCAATTTAATTCATAAAATTCTATTAGCTATGGTTTTTAAAGAGTTGGAATGCATTATAACAATATATATATATATATACATACTCACTGCCATAAAAATTTGCTCACCAAGAAAGAGTTGTCAGAATAAAACGAAATATTACATACGTAAGTACAACGTTGCAATGTTGATGTAAGTAAGTGATTACAAATTCAAAGCAAAATTATCATTTATTGTAGGAAAAGTTACAAATGATTGGAGGTTTTAGTACCCTGTTGGGGCCACCTCTAGCATGAATGCATGATGACATACGGTCGGGTATTGAGGCATACAAGTCTCGTATGATGTCCTGCGACATCTCATTACACATTTGCTGTCAACGCTCCTTTAATTCGACCACACAAGTAGGCTGTCCAACTTGCCGTCCTAAATGATTCTAGATATGCTTGATCGGAAGGGTGGAATGTTGCGGAAGTTAACGAGTGAAACTCTGCTGTGCATTTCCTGTGAAACTCTTGCTGTGCGTGGGCGAGCATTGTCCTGTTGATAAATGGCATCTGGGAGCCCTGCCATGAGTGGCAACACATGTGGGTAAAGAATGTCACGAACGTACCTCTGGGCTGTCATTGTGCCGTGGATCAATATTAGGGGAGACCCTGTGTCGTATGTGAAGGCACCTCATACCATCACACCAATTGTGGGAACGGTGTGCCTCTGTACTGTGTAGGTTTGAGACGTTCACCACGGGGCCTCCACACACGTTCATGAATGTTATCACTGCCCTGTATCTGTATTCGTCGCCAAAGATGAGCTGATTCCATTCGGTTGTAGTCCAATCCTTTCGAGCGCGACACCACTCCAAACGGAGGCGACGGTGAGTGGGTGTCAGTGGCAGTAAATGTAATGAGCGCCGAGATAGCAAATGTCCTTCAGCGAGGCGCTTTGCGATGGTACAGACTGACACAGGAGCCCGTAGTGAAGGTGCTGCCTGTG
Organism: Nephila pilipes; assembly: GCA_019974015.1. Taxonomy (NCBI): domain Eukaryota; kingdom Metazoa; phylum Arthropoda; class Arachnida; order Araneae; family Nephilidae; genus Nephila; species Nephila pilipes. The sequence goes on along the minus strand of BMAW01099477.1, from coordinate 773,935 downwards.
TGTTATGGATGGTGGACAATGAGACAGTTGGCGCTATGCGTGCGTGTCGTATGATGTGACGGTCTTCTCGACTATTGGTCTGTCTAGCCTGATCGCCGTGTAACAGACCCTCTCTCTTGTTAATATTGGTCCCAACTCCTCCTCGCAGTAAAGTCAGAATGGCCTAGATGGTGAGCTACTCGTCGAGCTGAAGACCCGGCTTCCATCATCCCTATGATTCTTCCGCTCTCGAACTCTGACAGCTGCTCATATTGTCTTCGATGGCGGCGTAATGGCATCTCAAGTTGAAAAGCATCCCTCTGCAACAGATTAAATATACGCAAACAACCTCTGCTTACCGGTTTTATAATCCAATGAGAACGAAGTTCTACGCACTCAGGTGGCATTATGCAATGAGCAATCGCATCGCATTCCTAATCATTTGCGTATCTGCCTAACACGTACCTACAAGCCAATTTTAGTTAAGATCTCACTCTTAATTCTTGGTGCTCAAATTTTTATGGCAATGAGTATATATATATATATATGTGTGTGTGTGTATTTATGTATGCTTGTATAATTTTTTGAATAATGATTTTAAGAAAATATGCTAAATGAGTGTAAAATATAAAAAAAAGTATTGGATATATATTTACATATTTAAGAATTAAAATGTTCATAAAAATTCTCCTTTTAGTTTATTGGAAGTATTTATGCATTTATGCGCAATAATTTGGTTTTCAAAGAATCTATTTAATTCCTCGATTTTAGCAACGAGAAAGTGCTTTCGAAATGATGAAGAAAGTACAAATAGAATATTCTATAAGAAATTCAGAAGAAAATATATCACTTCAAAAACCGAATGAGATGCAACACCTTTTGTTCAAAATCTGATATGCAACATGATACAATACGACTTATTCATACCATATGTCAAAGGAAATGCTCCTTTACTGTTCTATGACAAGTTTATGATTTCTTTTTCTTTTTTTAATTAAGAAATTAATCTTAAATATTCATAATAATATTACATTGTTTGGTGCTTTAAAATTTTCATCTTTTGTCGTGTAACTATGTGTTTCACGAAGATATTTATAGCACTTGCGTTAAGGGCAATGGAAATCCAGTGAAGATTTTTGTTAGTACAAAAGATAATTTCTCAATATTTCATGTTTTTTGTATGATTTATTTATAAAATACTTATCCCACAAATGTTTATTTATACCGATTTAACAGTGACTTTTTTTAAATTTCAATAACTATAAATATATAATTTTAATGTGCAGAATTTGTCTTTCATGTGCTTTATTAAAAATTTGTGTGCATAACTTTAAAAATATTCGTTCGGTTATTTTGTGTTAAGTTTTTCGTTAGTATATGAATAAAAATGCGCAATTGTACTACATAAAAACATAATATATCCTATTCATGTAACTCAAAAGTATATAAAAACAGTTTTTACGTTTCATTTTATAAATACAGTACATATCCAAGTAATTAAATTTTTATACAAGTACGTTATAAATTCATATGTGCGTTAAGACGACTTGAATTATTTGCGGAAACCCATCTAAAGCAACAGATAACAACCTGTAGCTGAAAGAGCAACAAAATATATTCAACAATAACTTATAAAGTAATGTGTAGTAAATTTTAATAAGGAGCAAAACAGTTAATTATATGTATACATAAATATAATGTGGTGTAATTGTTGAATTTAAAACATAACAGATAGCTAAATGATGTCTTTTATTAACAAACTACTTGAGAGCAACTTATTGGAGAACTCAACTATATATGTACAGAGTGAGAATACATTCCTTTATATATCACAATGGACTATTCCAGGACTTTGCTCGGAAAAGGTAAAGAACATTTAGGAAGGTTTTAGAAATTTTAATGAAAAACAGAGAACAACTCAACAAAACTTTTGACTTGCCATCTCTAGGATTTGAGCCAGGGAGCTCTCCTACTGTAGATAAGCGTTGTACCTCTGCGTGCATGCGAGACTCGTGGCATTGCCTTTCTCTTGAGAAACAGCGTCCCTCTGTTTAGGAGTTCTCGCCCACAAGTGCGTCATAGGTCCTGTATGAACTCGATAAATGACGGCTTTCCTGAGCAGCAGCTGGACGCACTTCTAGGATTAATCTCGAATTATCTGGTAACTGAATTTGTGCATTGGGATAATTGTAGGTTTCATTCGAAGCATAATTATCACGTATATCGTCCTTTGGCGGCACGAGTTAGGATCAAAATCTTGAACTTAATATTCAACTGTTGATTTGGATTCGAACGTTGATTTCAAGACGAAGCACGCATTTTTTCTAGCAGCTGGATATACTTTCCATTGGCGACTTCTTAGTAGGATCCTTTCTTTGGATGAGAACATAGCTGTTCGAAGACGGATTCTGTATGGTTTCGAAATGACGGAGGAAGAAATCCCAGAGTCCATTAATATGCAGACTGGATGGTTGTCAGATAATCTCTGGGGAATTTTCTCCTTCGGCGGCCTTACCTCCTGGGAAAGTAGTGATCCCTAGTTTTCCTCATCGCTCCAATTGTGTGAAGTGCTGGAGCATCGAACTGATGACAGCTATCTAAAATGGCGTATCGGGTATCGTCCTCGAGATGGGCTCGGTGATGTACTCTGGTGGTTATTCGATAATAGTCGGTTGTGTCCCACATATAGATTCTTGGTTCTTTGACATTTCGTCTGTTAATTCGGGAAGCGTCAAAAATGGCCCGGCGTTCTCTACAATAACGAACGAAGTGTCCTGGTCGGCCACGATGGAAATAGGCAGGTTTGTTGTCCGAGGTTCACCAGAGGTTAGTAGTCATAGACTCAGACTCAATAGTTGGCCACTACCTTTTCGCAAGAGTGGAGTATACTGGTAGGTGTCTGAGAAGAGGGCAAATTTCAATCCAATGCTCTTCAGTTCACGTGAGAATCGATACAGCTTCCTGCTCATCTTATAGTAGAACAGCTTCACTAGATTCTAATTGTTTTCCTGGAGCTTCGGTGTTTGGTTCTCTTACATGTTGGAACTTCTCTTAGACAATGTACCGAATTATGGTGACTAGATTCGTTTCTTCAGTTATACAGGTCATCGGAATAATATTAGGTAGGTGATCAAATTTCACTCGCCCCTCTTTCATTTCTTCGATTTATTGACACCGTATCACGAATTCTTTCGTCGTCGTTATTTCTTAAGTCTAGAGATCTTGATAAATTTTTTTCCCAATATCCTTTATGAGGTGGGACACTTTTTTACATCCTGGCAATTGAAGATTCATTTCATGACAGAGTCTCAGTTCGCTTTGGATGCTTTCCCCTGGTTTTGTGCTGGATTTAAGCTCTTCCTCAGCTCTCTTTCTTGATTATCTACTGTCACCAAATGCTTTTGTAAGTTCTAATTTAAATTAGTCTCAAAACATCAGAAGCTCTTCATTATTCTCAAGCCACTCTCATGCTATTCTGTCTACGAAAAAGTACGCGTTTACCAGGCAGAAACTTTCAAACCATTTATTGCATTTGGTTACTCGATCACACTCCTTAAGCCACTTGTTTGGGTCTGGCCATGGTCTCCGCGAAACATAGAGTGATTTATGAACTTTTTTCTATGAGGTATTATAAACATGTGTTGGGTTTCAGCCTTCCTGGTCATCTCCTTTGATGTATTTGCACTTGCAGATGGAGTACAGAGTTCGAACTCAAGTGGATTATTCTGCAGACGATTACTTCTTAATGCAGTCTGCAGTTCCAGAATGCAACAACCGTTGTACCTGGGCCTCCTCCAAACTGTAGCGTAAATGTTGAAGAATGGATTGAAGACGATATCCTAATAACTATATATATATATATATATATATATATATGTGTGTGTGTGTGTGTGTGTGTACCTTACTTGTAATTGTATAATAAAATTTTTTTATTTGTATTTTGTATGATTAAAATTCCTTTAATTTTTAATTGGTTTTGTAATGATTTATTAAAGTTTTATTCGAGTGGGGTTTTGTTCATCGAACCAAAATATCATTTCTTTCTGAAGCTGTGGGTTACAAAGATTTAGCTACTTTGTTCCATAAGATAAAAAAAATCTCTAAATATATCAAATCTCCATTTTTTTTAATATGTATGTTAAGTGAAGAAGGTACATTTTAACTTCGTAACTAATGCTACTAGATAGATAATTTAAAAAGAAAAATAGTACGGATAGTAAAGTTATTATTATCCGTACTATTTTTTTGCATTATGTGCGAGAAAAAAATAACAAGAAGTAACAGTGAATTATCAGAATAACCCATAAAAAGTGTCACGTCATATTGAAAGCAAGCATTTTTTTTATGAATTATTCATTCTATAAGCCATTCTTTATTTTTCTGTTATCTGAAACATGAGTTCGTTAATTATCGATTAACAAACAAGGTCCGTATAGAATAAAAAAAATCTATCAGCCGGAATAACAATGCATTTCTAATGTTACACGAACTATCAGAAGTCTGTTTCTAAATCTGTTATTTTAATAGCTTCAACTATGGTCAAAGTGACTGCACATAATAGTGGTTTAAAAATAAGATCTTACAGACTAGACTATCGTGTGTGTGTGGTTTCGATCAACTTCCTCTTTTCGTATCCAATGGGAAACTCCAGAAGCTTTAGTTTACTTTTATAGCCAGTGTCATCAATCTGATTTTAGATTGGCAGATGTTTTATTGCTTCTATTTTCCTCCTCAGGGATGCTGTTAAATAAATATGAATATGATGTTTGAAAAAGAAGTTGTGAAAGCGTCTGCTTTCGATCTTCAATTCAGTAATTTCTAAAGCTATTGAGATGTACGTGTCAGTGCTCTTTGAAAAATATACTTAAAATTATCACTTTTTTTTTGTTGAATCAAGAATATCGTAATTAGATGGGAAATACAAAACTAAGAATATTTTACAGCAAAAAGTAGGGGTACAATTCATTTTTATATTAAAATGGGTAGTCGAATTGGATGCGCAACTCCAATGAGAGACCTACTTTTCGGATATAAGAAGATTTTGAAATGGTCCGGAGCTCAACGAACACCTTCTAAAACAAAAATAAGAAGTTTGCATGTCGTTTCGAATGCCAATCTCTAAAGGCTGTAATTGGCTCGTATTCTTCAGAAGAAATACTTGTGCTAGTATATTGTGCTTGAATTGTTCTTAAAGTAACACTTTTTTTTTAAGAATCAAAAATAAAATTATTTAGTCTGCTTATTGATAGAAGGGGGGGGGGGGAAGTGATGCACGTTAAATCTGACGATGTCCCAAATCCACCCAAGTCGTGTCGGATAAGTTTGGAGAAGGTGATACCAGGTCAAGTATCATCCTCGTCAATTGACCGAAGCTAAGAATTAACGAGGTCCGTCGCCAAAAGTCCACGTTTTAGTTCACGAGCTGTGGACGCTTTTTGTACTGCAATGTTCCATTTAGCCAATTATATGTTGCCTGTTATGCGTCTTCTAGAAAATTATGTTGTTCTTTTTTTTTTTTTTTTTTTATTCTTGTCCCGTACATTTCCTGCTCTGTTAACACATTGTAAGTTGTTATTTACCTTTGGATTTCGCAATTATTATGTTATTTGTTCTAACATGTACTGTTATATCTTTAAGATGTTGAAAGCTTTCTTTGTTAATAAATGCTGAATGTGGAGGTGATTATTTCACGGGAGGACGGTTTGTAGCTCTAAGCTCTTTTGGGTGACCTCTGTCCCCTTGGGCATTCTGCCACTAGCGCCCTCATGTTGCTCTCAGGGCAGCGTGAGTAAACAATCAATCAAATATTTTCTGTCTTTTCTGTAACTGGAGTTTTTGACATACTAAAAAACGAAATTATAACCATTTGCACAGATCCACAAGCTTTGCCTTATATTTCGGATTCTGGTCAAGGCAGTTGTTACCTGTTACCAAGCTGTTTTTTTTTGGCTGCGGTAACCTAGTGCTCATGGTTGATCATGGAACTCATGGACAGCATTGTTTTCTACGAGTCATGGGCTCGAGTCTTGATGCCTCTAAAGACTCGCCGTGTAGCCGTTCGTTCATCTCGTTCGTTATATCTTCTAAGGCTCCAAGTCCTACCATTTGCGTGGTTTGGAAATTTAAAAAGAGAGGTGCCAGCTCAGTCTTCGTGTTGCTTCTCAGTGCAATGTTCATAAACAATCAATCAATGAAAAAAAATTTGCCTTCTATCACAAGAAAAAAAGGCAGGAACAAAATGCGACTGTGTTTTGTTGAATATAAAGTTTGATAAAGTTAGAATTGTATATATATATTCTTTATTATTTTTTAATGATGTTTAGTTGTTAAGGAAGTTTTTATTTTTTTATTATTTATAAGTTGTATTTATTATTTTTTCTGATTGTTTTTTCTGATTTTTTTTCTTTAAGAATATTATAAATTTTGTAATATTTGTAATGAATGATCTAGTGGTTTTCATTTAGTTCTATCATTATTTGGCAGATGTCGTTGCCTTCTTCTGCCAAATCATTTTGACTTTTAGAGCGGGAACCAAGTGAGCCATATTTTCTCATTGTATCCACTTTTTGTAGTGGTTATAGTCAGTTTCTTGTTTATTTTATATTGTAATCTTTTTTTAAAGTTGTGTTATTTAACAATTTTGTTTTCGTTTTTCGTGTTAAGTTGTAAATCTTTTTGGATTTTTCTTGGATTACCAATTTATTTTTTTTAAATAAATTTTTCATGAGTTTTATTTTTTGTTTTGATCTCTATTTAATTATATCTTTATTTTATAACCATTTTTATACAATGTAATTTAATGCAGTGGACACTTTGCCTTTAATAATGGAAAATCCGAGCTTATAATAGTCTGCAGCCAAGGGTAGTATTAATTATATTATATTCCATTTCTTTACTTTTCTTCTTTTAGATATCTCAGTTTTTCAATTTCATTATCTCTTCGATTGATACTTTTAGTGCATATCAAAATAATTTACAACATTGCGTTTTTTTGTGTTTTATTTTTATATTTTTATAGCTTGGTATATAAATTTTTTACTGAAGTGTATAATAATGATTTCTTCCTCTTACTATATTATTTAATAATTTATTAGAGGTTTAATTTGTTTGTTTGCTTGTTAATTTTATTCTAAAACTATTTCTGATTGTAACGTATTAGTTATATATATATATATATATATATATATATATGCACGCATTCACGCACGCACACACACACACACACATATATATAAATATATGCACACACACACACACACACATATATATATAGCATATATATATATATGCTCTGTTACTTTCGATAATTATAATTTGATGAATGGGATGGTTTGATTCCATCAAAGAAGTTCCACACTCATTTCTGACCAAAGCCAGAATAGCATTTAAACTACTTTACTCCTTTTTCTGATTCAGTTGTCGTTTTATTTGTTTACTTCAGGAGTGTCAACGTTAATGCCCCGGTCGATCATTTCTGAAGTCCTCTCAGTTAACATAACGAAACGAAAATATCGTGTCTTTCATGCCACCAAAGTAAAACCGAAAAAGTATACTTAACGACCGGTAGCATAAATAACCGGTGTTTTGACAGCTTGCGAAATAAAAATATGAGATATATAAATCTAATTCGTCAGATCTAAAAGGTTTTTACATTTCGGGAAAGAAACAGCAGTATATTTAACTAAAATGGGAAATCAATATGTGACATCAAATTATGAATAATGGATGCAAGATTATGAAATCAAAATGCCTGCTTTGTCTCCTGAAAAGATAAACAGAGTAACTTGATGAATTTTCCGAGAGCAATAAATTTGATAATATCCAATATCAATACCCAACATTAAAGAACCCTTTCAATGCCGTTAGTTTTATCAGAAAACTTTTTTTTATGGGAGATAATTAATTGTTTCACAAGAATCTAGTTGTGGGGGTAAAATTTAACAGTTTGTATTTCCTAAGAGAGTTATTGGTATAAAGTCATGGAATCGTTTATGAATGAGAAAAACTATAGAGAGTTATTAACGAAAGAGTTATGAATAGAGAATTTTTTATTCGATTAATGAAATAGTGTAGCAGATATTATTTTTTTTAAGTTCATTATATATTCCCAGCAGCTATCAAAAGTACAAATAAATGAAAAATTGTGGACGAATCTCGAGACTTTGAAGAATAGTGGAAGGAGCATTTTTTTCCTGTTCTGATATAAGTAATAGAATAATCTACTTGATATTTCATAAAATTATTAATGATGGTACTAAATTTGTTCAACATTATTCGTCATGATGAACAACATAAATAAATATATGACAGTTACAAGGCATTAATGAGGTAAGATAAATTGAAAGAGCTAAAGCTGAGACTGCAAAACAGCATTTTACATTTTCTAAAATAACATGAGCGGCGATGGATGCCAATCTACGTCTTACCAGAATTGATAGCTGAATACTCGAAACATTTTACTGAAGTTGAATTTATAAAGGGGAATGTCTCATCAAAAATGTAAAAATTATTTGATCAGGAAATGTGAAAGCTTTTCAAGCAATTCCTGTATCTAAAATTTCAGTTGCGGAATTGTTACTGATTTGGCTGATAATTTAAGATATCAGATCAAAGCAGAATTATCTAGTCTCGAAGCTTTTTTCCATTGCCTGTGACGAGAGCATAAATATTGAGAGTGTGGCTCAATTAAAAGTATTTTCACGTGAATGCAAGACTAATTTCAACATATTTGAAAAATCGTTATAAGTACCAATGCACAGGAAAAGATACGATTATGTTTTTGACTTTCTGCAAAAAATTCAATCAACCTCTGTCAAAATTAATTTCTGTAGCTTCAGATGAATCTCCTTCGATGACCAGAAAAACAGTAGTTCCGTTACATTACTGCAAAACGAGTGAAATTTAAGGTCGATTCAAAATTTATCATTCACATTGCATTATGCATCAAGAAATATTACGAGCGAAGGTAATGAACATGGAACACGTGTTAACTACTATCAAAAAATCACCAATTTCATAAATTCTCGAAACTTAAATCAACAGCAATTCTTTGAATTCTTAAGTGAATGTAACATTGATTATTTCAGTCTTTCTTACTATGCATATTCACGCTGTCTATCCTGTTCTAAGGTTCTAAAATAATTATGGGATTTGAAATATAAATATGCCAGTTCCTAATCAGTAAAAATCAAGAAACAAGCCCGTTTATGGTCAGTATAACGAAACGCTTATATGATTTAAATTTTAACTGTAAGGAAAAGATCATTACAAATTTGTGGGATCAAATTAAAGCATCTAAACATACGCTAGTTGTATGGGAAAAGTGGTTAAAATATGAAACTTTAACGCCTTTTTTGACATGTTAAATGAACAAAATAACTTTAGGTGAAACCACATTGTTTAAAAAATAAGCAGAAAAAATACTAAATTTTAAATAAAAAGCAATTTCAAATAAGAGAATAACTGATTTTAAATTACTAGAAAATAAGTTTCCTTTGTTTTTTTCAGTTTATTCAATAGATATAGAATCAGTACTTAAAGAGATACAAATGGAGATAATTGAGATACAATGTGATTCAAAATTATAGGTAAAATTCAGAGACATTGGTGTATCAGAATTTGGAAAATATTTACCTGCCTGGTTTGAAAACACTCGAGAATTTGTATATGAGATAATTTCTGTGTTTGGAAGCATTTGTCAACGTGAGAAGTTATTTCCACTTAGGAAAGAAAATAAGTCTCCTACTAGAACTAGAATATCTGACAATCATCTGGGATCGGTGTTGAGAGTAACCACTGCTAACAAAATTTCTCCCTAAGTAGAAAAGAAGGGAGTAAAGAAGTGATGTCGAGTGTGCCAGGAAAAAAATTAAAATTATCATTGTTCTTTCTTCTTCTTTGTTCAGTATACTTTTCGAAACAAACTTTTTTTCCTCAAAAAATTATTTTTATAGTTTGTCTCTTTCATGCCAGACACATAAGCTTACCATTTGTTAATTTTCGTTATGTCGTTCTTTGAATCTGACACCTTTGATGTACTTGATCTTCATTTTAATCTTATGGAATAATTTATTTTTTATGTTTCTCACTACTTAAACTGAATTTACATTTCTGATAAATAGTATCTACTTACATAATAATTTTAAAAATTTATTTCCTATTTTATTTTTACTGTAATAATTAGGCAATTTATTACTAGCTTGTTTACAAGCTATTATTTGTACTTTTTGTGTATTATATAGAGTTATTCAGGATGATTCATCCTATTTCTAAATTCCATATTTTTTAAATAAACAACACAGAATGATAAATAATACATGAAGAGAAAATATGGAAGCTCTTTTACAAGTACTCGATGTAAATTCTTTTAGTTATATGTATCATGTCATTTCGGTATGTAAATTCCTACCAAATACGTTTTAAAGTGTCAGTGGTAATTGATCGAACAGCAGCAGAAATCTGTTGTTTTTAAATTTACTTAAACTGGTGAGTAACGGTGTCGCACACTCTTCATCTTTGACATACCTCCAAAGGAAGAATTTGCATGGGGACATATCAGGTGACTCAGGTAGCCAGCTGTGTAACATCAAGTATCAAGTCATCTGATCCACTGCGACCGATTCAGCTGCTAGATACCTCCATGAAAGCTTCTAAAACAGCTTTCGTCAAATAGCTTCACAAGTGCCATTTACTTTTCACAATGTAAAACTTCCACAGTTTTCCTTTGTATCCATGTATAACTTGTCATTTTGTGTCATTTATTTTTGAGAATATGGAATTTTGAAATCGAATGAAGGATTTGAATGACTTTGTACATACACACACTCTCTCTTCCATACCCACATCCACGCACCCCCCCCCCCATATATATATATAAGTACAGTTCTAGGAATAAAGGAAAATAACATAATGGGGACAAAGATAAGTTTATTGTAAATGTCAAGTAGTCCATGCATGCTTGTCTATGAATATGTTCTAAAAGAAAAAAATATACCTTATTTTAAATATAACAAAATCGAAGAGGAAATTTTTTTACTTTAGTTTATGTCCAATAATATTATTAAATGTATATTTTTAAATTTATTCCAAAACCCCAGTTTGAATGCACAAATTTTTTTTTGAAATGTTTGGACAACTATAAATACTAGAAATAAATAATGACAATTAAAGAGTCTTTCATCGGCTTTCTTGCTAAAAAAAACACTTCTAAAGTAAATTAGCTATAAAAATAAAATCGTGCCTCGGGAACAAACAATTCTGATAAAGAATGCATTTTTTTGTCCCAAAATGTTAAATGTCACTGTATTGCACAGTCGAGAACTTTTAGTGGAATAAACAAGAAAAATAAAAGTTCTTAAAATCGACTGTCAATATAGTCAGAAAAGAGAATCGCGTTTCTTTAGCTTTCTTTTTTTACTTAGCAATTGTTAGACGTAGCGACGAAAAGACTTTTTTCCCCTTCCAATTTTAAGAAAGGTCTTAAAAAAATTTTTTTTTGATGTAAAATAATTTTCCTTTTTTGTGAATTTCGTGTTCTAAGTCAAAGAGTCTAATACTAAGCTTTGGCAAATATTGAATTTTTTGCTTAAAGAGCGCTGTGTGTGTAATGTTTTTCTCTCTTTTAATACTTATTTTACATTATGGTATTTTTTTTTTTAAAAAAAAAGAATAATCTGTTCAGTAACAATCAGAGATTTTTTCACGGATTTTTTTGTAATGGGAAAAAACAGTTTAGCTAACTAATGGTCACAGTAAATTTGTATTTTATCTGTTATTTGAGTTACGAATGACGATGGATAACAGAAAGAGAACTTTTAATGTTTTTGTTTATTCAAATGAGATGTTAATATGTGAATTTTATTATCCTTTGTTCATGATTGCTTTAACAAATACCATGATTATACCTTAATGAAGGAAAGGAAACGATAAATAGTTTCTTATGTTTGTTTTTAAATGAAAGAATTCTGAAAATAGGTATTTTAATATTTTCGATGAGGAAGGTGTTGAAATGCTGTGTAATACTGCTCTTCATTAGGATAAAGATACTTTGCTTTAACATGTTTTAAAGATCAAATATTCACAATCAGTATTAATACGATAAAACAAAAGGCACCAACTAATATAGTAAAATGAGGAAACTAAGTATGAAGTAATCAAAAATGAGGAAACAAAAGAAAAAGTATTAGAAATCTTCTAATTTGAATCTAAATTGAATGAAAACTACAAATTTAAAAATTAATAGTTCTACACAACAAATGTAACTAAAGTTAAGAAATAAAATTAGAACAACACTTATTTATCTTTAAAAACTATTCATTAAATTATTTTAGTCCAAGAACTACTCTTGTTACTAAAAACTCAAAACAGTTAACAAAATGATAGTATCGCTCTTGATCTGTTGTGAATCAGGTTTAGAATTAAGAAAAAAACATCTAAATGAACGTTAGAAATTTATTTCAAAGAAGATTATTTAAGACTAAAATACAATATATATATATATATATATATTTGTGTGTGTGTATGTGTGTGCGTAATGTAAAGACTTTCTTTTAAATAGCACTATAGAATTAAATTTATAAAACAGTCGAAGCCAATTTCATTTTCAAGTAATTATTTAATTGTAGCGGAGAGAGAGACCATTTCCACACGGCGAGAATTACACACCTCCGCCGTTGGATACAGATTATGAGAGTATGAATGCAATAACAAGAGTGAGCAAGAGAGGGAGTTTCGCTGTGTTTTTCGTTACATAGTAGGGAAATTTCACTATAAACGTCATTGAACATGTGGGGTGAATGGAGGGATTTCGGAGGAATCAAAGTGCAGACCTAAAGTCTAGTAGGAATCATCCCTACCGGTTTAAAACGTGGGTTCTGCTGACTTTGCAGATTTTAAGAGCGCGTGATTGCATAAATTAAAGTTAAAAAGGAATCATATCAAGAAATAAGAATGAACGCTTTACTTTTAAATGAGAGAATGGGAAAAATTAGGAAATTAAATTATTATTATGAGAGACTAATATGAATTAAAATTAAATTTTTACATATACTTATATATATACAGTTTCATAAGTTTAAAAATTTGTCTGTTTTATGATTTTTATATTTTAAATTTGTCTTTAAAATTAAATAGGTTATTAGTTTTAATTCAAGTATAAAAATATTTATATAAAATTATTTTTAAATTTTAAAGGCGCATTAACTACTTTTATATTCCGAAGAATTTAATTTTATAAATCTATAAGACTATATTCTTCGGAACAAGTCTATAAATATTTAGCTTAAATTGCTGTCGAAGAAAGGAACTATTAATCGGAAAATAATAATTACCTGTCAAAAACATTACTAATAATCCTATTGCCAACAGATTTTAAGTTAATATCTAAATAATCGGTTTCATGAGAATTTATATTAGTTTTAATCAGGTTTAATTAAGAAATTTAAAATAAATCCAGTTTTAAAACTGTTTTAAATTTAGTTTAAAGTTTTTAGTTTAATTCTAAGATCATATATATATCTAAACAAAGTGAATTTATTATTGTGTATAAAAATTTTGTTCATAGAAATGTAAGTAAATATTGGCAAAACTATTACTAGCTGTAGTCCACCCTGTGGTATCCCTTTAATTTGTTAATTTTTTTATCGTAATAAAAAGTAGAAGTTTTTTTTAAGACAAGAGTAATTAGAAATTTAAATTTCTTGTAAAATATAGAACTATCAATATTGAATTTTCAAAGATTAACAAAAACATTTATTAAATTCTCTATATTTACTATACAATTAAACAAATCTTCAAAGTCATAATTATAAATTAAATAAATCTATTTATCTCATAAACATAACTAATAATTTAGAAATTATTTTTGGTCATAACAGTCTTATCAAAATCCAAAAATAGATTTTGTAAAATATTATCAGCTGTATAGTATACTGTAAGAAACGAAACTATTAATTATGGTTCTAAATTCAATAAGTAATTTATAAAAATTAGTAGTTAAACATATATATGAAGGAATTTTACGATTTTCGCAGTATAACCTACTTTCTTATATAAAGCTTTAATTGTATTGTTAATTGGTCTGTGATTATTAGTAACTTGAATAAAAACTTTATTATTAAAAAGGTGTTTATTAGTCACATAATATCATATTTCTTTTTGAAATAATAGCATAGTTACCTGGGGCCATTTGAATGTAACAAATAATGAATTTCCTCTTTCGTCTTAAAATTTAAATATTTAATCTCTTCATTAATACAATATTTATAATCTTTAAAAGCTTCATTAAGTAAATTATATTTAACAACTAAATTAGTTAAAAAGTTATCAATATCCTCATTAATAACAACATAATTATTATCGTTAACAGAATTATTATCGTTAGAAATTATAAGCATGAAATCTGTACCACTATTCCTCATCTCTTGAAGATTTTTATTTTTTGTTAAGTTAAAATCCTTTTAATATTCATATCATTAATAGGAATTAATTTTTATTCATATTAATAGCTTTATTAAATCTACTTTTTCTCAAATGATTTATTCATAAATTTAATGCTACAATATTCTATTTTTGATTATCTTTATTCCTAACACCGATTTTATAGTTACGGACTAAAATTTTATTGATATCTTTAACGATATGCAAACAAATACTATAAATTTTATTTCAAATATTAACAAAATCCCTTAAAATCTTAATTTCTCTTCTCTTTATACCGTAAAAAATTATGACGACTCAACGAAGGAGAATTGAAAACAACACTTACTATATCGAATAAAATTGCCTTAGGGATACCATCTATTTTCACATTCGGGTACTTTTTAAACAATTCCCCCTATATATATATATATATATATATATATATATATATATATATTCTAGGCTTTGAATTTCTGTCACATTCACCGTACTCCTCAGACCTAGTACCCTCTAATAATCATTTTTTCATCCCCCTGCAGAATTTTTTTGGAAGGAAAAGAAATTCATGACTGAAGCATACGTCAACAAACAGTATAAAATGCACGAAAAATGTGTTGTTTTCTTTCACTTGACAAACAGACAGAGCTTTCCGGTAGACCTAACACACACACACACATATATATAGCCTTAAAATTTTAGATTTTTAGTTTTATATAACTATTAGAATGAGCTTTATTTTCAGATTTTTCGTAAGGTCAAAGAACGACTATTTTAATCTACAGATTGCGTCATCTGTCGCTTCAACATACGGTTTCTTGTAAAGTCTCTCTCTCTCTCTCGTTCACGGAAAAAAGAACACAAAATCTACGGATTTATTATGAGAAGGGGGGGAGGAAGAAAAGAAAAGAGGTTTAAGATGTCCCATATCTCATTTCTCTTCTTTATTGTTTTATCTATTTTTTAGGTCTACAAGTATATATCTTAGTCTAAGGAAGTGAAGTTCGAAAAAGTTGTTATGTCTTCTTCCCAAATCTCGTGCGATACCTCTATAAATGTTCCCATCTTCGGAGAGATCTAATCAATTATTTTCCATCCACCTACGTTCCAGCCCCCTCAAAGCATGTATCCGCCTATTGCAAACTGAATTTATTATTAACGAACGGGGGAAAAGTTCTTCCAGATGTCGTACCTGAAAGTCTACTTCTTTGTTTTATGGCATGATATTGGTTATAGTTTTTTTTAACCCTTCGCTTAGCTTTTATATGATATTTGAGAATTTTGATTTTTGTGAGAGGAGAGAAAAAATGAATTGAAGTATTCTGAGAATTCTAAATGAAACTGCTGTTTTCAAAGTTAGAAGTTTACTAAATAACTGGAGCTTAAAAGGCTCTCATGTCCAAAAAAATTCTTTAAAATTGATGAAAAATAATAGATATTATTAGCATTTCTTCAATAATCACTTGTGTCAACCGAATGATGTTACATAATTGAATACAGACTTCAAAAAGGTTTCAATTTTAAAAAAAAGGATTTTGTCCTATGTTCAAAAAAGAATTCAGTCGAAAAAATTATATAATTGGCTGCGAATGAATCTTTATTTTTAAAGTATTACATTTTAAACTCAAGCATATAAAACATCATTATTGAATTCAGTTAGAGATTATTTAAAAAATTATGAATCATGTATCTCAGTTTCATTTTATAAAACTACTCTTTAACTTACTATTTCAAAATCACATTCTCATGTTTTGTTCACATGTCATGTTCACACACGTGTATATATATATATATATATATATATATATATATGTAGCAACAATTCTCTTAAGTAAAATTCAAAATCAAAATCTGTTCGATTAAAAAAATTTCAGTTTTATACAAATATTTTTCAAAAATGGTCTTATGACCAGCTGCCCACGCTCAAGTTTTGCTTAGAAAATATTTCGTTAATAATGAATGAAATAAAAAAATTAGTTTAAATAAAGCTAGCTTTATAAAACATTACTATTTTCTTACTATTGAGGATGATATATTTAAATCCCTTTCAAAAAGGAACGTTTCATATCATTTTAATAATATCTGTATTCAACATTATACTTTGCCTTTCCACTATTTACCAAGAATTCTCTTTAAAATTATGCTCACGATAACCGAATTGATTGAAATGTATAATATCTATGTAGCTAACAGACGGTTACAGAGACATATTTCGATCACGTCTGAGAAAATAATTTTGATCTTTTAAAGACTGAAAGTTCGTGCATTGAAGCTTCTTTTGTAAATTAAATCATACGATATCGAATGATTACTTTACGGTAACTCGAAATATAATTTCTAGATTTTTTTTTATTAATACATATGATTTTCTTTCCAAAATTAAAAAAAATGTATTATTTTTAATTACTTAAGTAATTAATGTGTAGTTTTGTGTTTCTCTGAATAAGCTGAGTAATGATAGTAAAAAGAAATAATAACGACGAGTAAATTTTTTGAGCTAATGAAAAAGAACTCTTTAAAAAGGTCTTATTTTACACTGTCTCATGTCATAAATATGTAACATTTTCGAAAACTATTGTTCAAACTTTATTGCAAAAGTCTTGTGGTTAGTTTAAATTAACATTGCTCTAAAGCTGCATGAGGATTATTGGTAACGAACCTTTCAATTTTGAACCCCGATCAAATAAAGAGGACATCATTTGAGTTGTGCTTCTCTCTCCTAATTTCCAAACCACTGGGGGAGTTTGAGGTTTAGTTCTGTTTAATACGTTGAAGTACCGTTATTTCGCATATGGTCCTCGATGCAACCAGGACTCAAAACTTCAACAATCACGAAGCGTGTAACCTCAATAACTGTGTAACCGCACAACATTTATTTTGAAAGAATATTATTATAAAAGATATCCTACATAATTTTAAAGAAATCTTATTCCATTTTAGAGTTAGATTTTTTTTTATAATTTGTTTAGAGTTAGAATTTATAAAATATTTTTTTAAATTTTTCCAAAGAAATCAAATTTTATATATATATATATATATATATATATATATATATATATATTAATTTTTTATTATACAAATCTTGCAGTTGAGCAATATTCACTTAAAAATTAATTCACTTAGTTATGTAGGAACATGTATACAATTCTAATATGATGCTATGTATCATTATACACATATAATACAAACTTATATATATATATATATATGTTTATTAATGCTCATGTTAAGAGCACTTAAATACAAAGATTGTATATCTCATGTATTTACAAAGATTGTATATCTCATGTATTTACAAAGATCGTATCAAACATTGTACATCACTCAGGTAACCGTAAAACGAGTTTGAATCTTAGTATAAAGAAAGCTACACGAGTTTTGTAAAATGACTACATAATAAAAGTCTTAAAATATCGATGATTAAACACATTAGCTGTATAACTTTGTATGCATTTGGTAATTAGGACAACACTGTTTTGAAAAGAGGCGCGCAGTAAATAAAAAAATATTCCACATAAGAGTGATTGAAAGCGTTTTTGTAACTTTATAACTGCTTTCAATATTTACAAGACTCGAATTATCCAGAGGGAAAAGTTATAGCTCTTATCAAAGCAGTATGAAAGGCAACACCATATGATTCATATCGGTCGTAGACCTAAGATAGTATGCTTCCGCTTCAAGAAATAGGATGCACTGTTTTAAAAACGACATATAAATCATTTTGTACCCATTGTTTAGGTGCAATATCACAATTTTTAATCTACCTTCTGTTAACATTTCCTACTTTATATCTTTATAAATTTTAAGATGCCTTATCCGTGCGGCAAGTTTCTTTGCTCTATCAAAATTATAAGATTGAGTTTGTAATGAATTTGCTAAGTTGCCGTAGAAATAATCTGAAGAGGTTGATCTTATTTATCACAGGAGAGGAGTAAGAGTTAATACCTTATTTATGCAAAGAGTGATAGAAATGTGATGGTTTTGTTTTCTTATTACGTTTCATAAACACTGAATATTGGTTCATTGATAAGGAGAGAATTCTAGAGCATATTTATAGATAATAAAATTAAAGATGAAATTAGATAACGCTGTCAATTTAAATTTTAAATAATTTATATAGCTCCAGAGTTCTTAGGAACTCGAAGTCAAAATGAAAAAATTTAGAACTTTTTACTGACTAAATAATTCTGTAGATTTTTTTTTCTTTCAGCAAAAATGCAAATAAACAAACATTAATATATTTTACAATGCAGAAACAAACAAACTATTATAAGCACTTATAAAAATGTTTTTGAAACTACAGACTATATATATATATATATATATATATATATCTTCAAAATAAGAAAAAGAGCATTGTTAACGTAAAATTTCGGAAAACAATTCATAGCATTAAGAAATCTCTATTTGGATATGTGTATATTAAATCTGCAATTCGAAGTATTTTATTTCTCAAACCAGGAGATAATTAATTTAAAAACATTTTAGTGGGTAGTCTTATAAATATATATTCACCCGTGTGGTGATTGGATATGATAGAATAGTCCCACAGTAGCTCATGCATGTCGTAAGAGGCGACTCAAATGTGTACCCAGTGTCTGGGAGTATAGTCGAGCACTGGTATTATATCAGGGGACATCAGGGACTTGCTTTCTTTTGGTAAGTGCTAGCATCATGACCCAGAGGCACCCTAGTGATCTTTTTCTTTCCCATGGGGTTTACTGTCTTTAGTAAACACGGGTGACGCATCCCCGGCTTACCCTAGCGATCATTCTCTATTTTCCACCCTCCCTCTTGTCAATCTTTTTTTGTCTTTTTTTCAATTTTTATCGTACGTTTATACCACAGTTACATCTTGTTTGGCGCAGCATTGCCACATCATGCTCTTGCTCCAAAATCCTTCACTTTCACTCACTCACTTTTAGATATATAAAAAAGAATATCTGCTTGTGTGTAATTCATATAAATAAGTTTTATTCCGATTTTGATGAAATTTTTATACTTGATTTTCTGTATTTGTATAAGACGCGTAGAAAAAGAGACACAAAGTACATGCTATTATTTATTCATATTTAATAATCAATAACTAGATAGCAAAAAGCTCCCATAGCAATATTCAAATCAGTAATGATTAAAAATATTTTATCACTCAAATCACGAGATAACCATCCTAATTTAAATATATTTTATTTCCCATACAATAAAAAAAGAATTATATTTTTTTAAAGAATGTGGAATATTTCTTCCGTTGTCTGAAAAGAATTTTAGAAGGCTAGTTAATTTTATACAAGCTAGTTAAGTTTAGTTGGGATAGATATCAATTAAAACCCATCAAAACTCTACCAATAAAATGAAGAATATTAGTCAGAAAAAGTTAAACTAAAAGGCAAAAAGCTATTTGGGAAACACCTGAACAACAAGAGCTTCGTCTACAGCAGAAGCGAAATAGAGCTTCTGCGACATAGGCAAATTTAATTTCGGTCTTAAGAGGGTTTTGTCCACAACAAGAGTGTGTGATGGTTTCTGGGTCTAAGGCAAGATACTGAGTTCCCGCAAGTTTTTCTATGAAAGAAGGATAATCATATTATTTGGTTTCTATCTAAATAAAATCTATCGTATTTTTTCGATCCTATTAATATTTTGCACAATTCACCCTGAATCAAAATAAGAGGAAAATCACTGTATGTCTGATATTTTGAGAAATCTACGCCCCAAATGAAGTCTCTTCATTCTGCGTAAAGCCCTGACAATACTGGATACTTCAGCTAGTTAACAATAAAATTAATCGTAATTAATACATAAATATATTCCGAAAATGAAACAATTTTTATTATCCATAAGTAAAAAAAAATTAAAATTGTTATAAATCTGTCATGCTCAGAAACTATCTTTTTTTCCCTAGCTAACAGTCTTAAAAATACATTTAAGACAAGAATGGGAAAACTTGCTTTCTTGTTTAGCGGAAAGTCCTTTCAAATTTTTAAGACACAAAACTGAAGTTATTGCCTATTTAGTTGAAATTTTTCCATTGGTTTGTAACAAAATAACATGTAACAACAACATATTACAAAATATGGTAAAAAAAAATTATAAAAATAGCTCATCAAAAAGTATTTGTTTACTCTCTGAAAAATACAACAAAATTAAATTTTCGGTTCATGAAGCAAATCAATTATAGAATGGAATACTGAGTTTTTAACCGCCAACTTTCAAATCAATAAATGCTACAAAGATAAAAATAATGCCAATTTATAAATTTATCTTTTGGGAAAGGTATTTAAATGAAACATAACTGCTAACTTAGTCAATGTTATTTTTCTAAATGAATTATAAAATAATTTAATTTATTAAATCCGTTATTGATTTGTATTGGGTAACAAAGTCGATAAGATGAAAGCGATCATGTGACTGAAATGATGACATTTTGAAAAATAATTTTAGAGACGGTTACGACGTCAGCTATCCTATTTACAAAGCATATTTAACGTAAAAATGTTTAAAAAAATTATTCTATTTATGTACAATCGTGACTTGAATTAATCTGTGAAGGACATCCTTTTAAGACCACAAATAATCTATTGGGTAATGATATTACATGAAGTGTGATGAAAAATGATAAGAATGCTGTGATTTGAGGGAGAGAGAAAGAGAAAACGCGCGAGCGCGAGGATTGAAACAATTATGACACCATTAAAAATGAAGTGTAATATACCTTAAGAAAAGATGTTTTAAATCTTTTTAAGAAAATCAAAATTTGAAAGATATTTTAAATGTTCAATTTAAAATTGATTAATGATAGAAAATAATTTTACATGTAAACAATTCTTTAAAACGAATAAAAATATCTACATTAAATTATTGTTTCTCCTCAGAATATCACAGCTACATAATTTATTCCGCTTCTCAATTCATTCTCAAATCCAAACGATTCATCCGGGAGAGATACTAAGTTATATTTGTTTCACATAGTCATAGTCAGATTATTTCTCTTTTAAATAGCTTAAAAAATGTCAGAATTAACTGATTAAGCTTGCAAAATCTAAAAGTCGGACATTGAAATTTTTGAATTTTTTTTAATTTTAAAAAACACAAAATAATCTCGTTAAAATTGGATAAATTACAATATCATGTAGTATATTTAATTAATTCGTATTGATTGAAAAGTTTTAAAACTCCCCATAGCAATTATTAAATTTTAATATTTCCTTATTAAAGATAGCAGTTATGCATTTATTTATTATGGGTATCTGTTAAAATTAAGTACACGTTAGCAATATCGACGATTTATTAATTAAAAGATAGTGTGTTATTAAAGTTAGACTCTGCTTGTAAGGCTTATTGTACGTGTTAACGAGTGTATTGTTCAAAATGAAAGAATTATGTAGTAAAATGGATGAAGGGATATCGATTATTTGTATTATATTAATCAGTATCATAAAAGAATTTAAGTTGGGGAGAAACTTGTGTATTTCATACCGCGTGGAAAGGGGGAAATTAAAGCCGTTATTCGGAACTTTTTGAATCAAATTATGCGTGAGTAAATTAAATCGAAGTTGTAACAAGAATAATTTGGTTGACTCGATTTACGAAAGATTTTAATTAAAAGTCCGAGAGATGTAGGAATTAATTAAGTGAAAATGCATCATTTGCGTAAAGTTTCAAAGATGCCAACAACGCGACATTCGAAAATGTAATATAGTCGAAATCTGAGAATTAAGGAAGCGTGACAAAATTATATTCCTTGGAAAGATCCCTGAAACTCTTAATTAACCTAATGTGATTAATTTTAGTTCTGACAATTCAAAATTGCACTGAACGTATTTTTGAATAGCTGCTGAAATAATTTAAATAGCTGTATGAAACAATTTAAAATTTAAGAATATTTTCTGTTAAATTATATCTATTTTGAAATATATATGCATTTCTAAATTCTTCTAAAATTAATTCTAGTTACCAGAGCAGGAAATTTACAAAAAAAAGTGAGTACACATAGTGCATATATATGTGTGTGTGTGTGCGTGCGTGTGTGTAAACAAGATCATATAAAATACAGAGTATAGGCACTAAACATTTTAAAATTATATTTAGAAATAAAACAAAAACAACAAAAGGAAAATCATATAAAAGGAAAATCACATAGTTAAAAAACGACCAAAAGTCAAATTACAAATATTATGAAGTGAAAAATTCTTATGGAAAATAAACCAAAAAATGACTTAAATGATCAAACAATCGATTAATTTAAAACCCCAAAACCCTAAATAATTGTTATATACTTTTTAAGAATCAAACCAATTTAAAACAAAGCAAAGGGAGAAAGAATGAAGGTAATGTAATAAATACTCTTCTATATTTTAAGGAGAAATTATCTGCGTTTATACCAATATTACAGATCTAAACATCATACTTCACTCAATTACGTTATAAAAAGATTGTAAAAAACCAAAAATTAAGGATGCAGAAATTCAACCACATAAAAATGATAAGTGAAGGAGATGTATTAATTTAGATTTATATATAGTAAGGTACTCAAAAATAATTATCTAAAATATTTTTACACCTATTAAAAACTGTTTAACTTAAAAAAGAGTTACAATAATTATAACAACAAAAGTCCAGCAAATTCATGCATAATGAAATATAAATATAACATACACACATACTACATACAAATAAAAATATTTATTCAATCGTATAAAGAAATAATTAACTAAAATTAGTATAGAAACAAGAATTAAAAAACCGAAGAACAATTTTTAAAAAATTCCAAGGAAAATTACAAATTAATTTTTAGAATGTAGAAAAAGTGTATCAAAATGAAACTTTTGATTACATAAAACTTAGAACAAAAGGAAAAGAAAAAAATTACACAATAAAACACAAGTAAGAAAAAACATTAGAAAAACTAAAATATTTCAAAACTTCTTTTAAAAATGACGAGAAGATAATGTTCAAATCATCAAAAGTACAAAGGCATGGAAAAAAAAACTAGGAAAAATAAGACCGCAAAGAAAATAATGTATAACTTTTATAAATTCTGAATATGGCTTTTGACAGCTTAACTGATTATACTAAGTTTTATAGGTGTCTAATAATCCATACAGAAAAAAATGTTATAAATCAATACAAAAATTCCATAAATTTAGAAAGAAACAAAATGCAAACAGAGCAAATTGCAGAAGAAGAAATCAATTAAAATGTATTTTTGTTAAAGAGACATATTTAATCTGTACAGAATGGAAGTAGAAAAAAAATGTAACAAATTAAATCAACTTTATTAAAAAATTACGATAACTTACAGGAGGAATTATGAAATGTAATATCAATCAAATCATTCTCTCGCTTACATAACAAAAATTTCCCCCTTAATCTTAAGCAGAAAGTATAGTAAAGTTCTCTAACAGAGAGAATGAGTACTAATGCAAGTAAAATTAAAGAATTTAAAACAATGATTAATTTAAATGGGAAAAAAAGGGAAAAAACTAAACTTCATAAATATCTTTTTTTAAATTATTAATAAAATTCAAAGGAAATTTTGTTTTCAACCAATTTTTTAAAACTTATCTAAATTATTGTAAATACCATGCATATTCATCACAAGTTTAATGTTACGTAAAATTTAATTATAATTTATATTTCTGAAATTATTCAGGCTCAATAAGCAGCTCCATAAGGGATCTTTTTTAATCCTGAAAGACAAAAGTTATCTTTTATCATAAATATAGACCAACATTTTATTACGTTCTAATTTTAAAGAAATATCTAAATTTTCTATTACATTTATATTAATATTAATTGGAAGTAAATTGAAATATTCTGAATAAAAATATTAGAAAGTCTCAACATCTTTTGTATTATTAATTTGAAAGAAAATAACATCATCAATATATCTAAACATTTTTAAACTATTATAATGAAAAATTATCTTCACATAAAAAATGCAATTTAATATTATCAAAATAATTACTTATAGGCCCCCTCTTCTGGTGCACCTTTAATCTGTTTAAAAATGTTATTATTGAAAAATATATAATTTTTTTTAAAGATTAACTTATATAACGAAATAATTAAATTTTAAAAATATAATAACCTTATTAATATTAAATTTCTTATAAAAATATCTTTTAGACCTTTAATAAGATTACCCATGTATATATTAATATCGTTAAAATATCTTCAAAATCAGAGCTATAAATAGCATAAATGAGTTTGTTATTAATAATATATTTGAAAATATCGGCACAATTTTTAATCATCATTATTTTTAATGCATAGTTTTCTAAAGAGCATTTTTTAATATCATAATTAATACAGTTTTTAAACTGTTTAAAAAATTTCTAATAGAAGACCATAGTTAATTGCTAATTTATCAGTAAAATTATCAATACCTAAGCTAATTTATTTCTTAACATAAAAATTATTTTTCGAAATGTTGAATCTAAAAATTGTATCATGATCCAGAACATCTGCTAATATTTTATCCTCGATAATATCCATATTACCTGTAATCACATGTTGATAATCCGAATTAGTATTAATATACTCTATGTAACCATTATCAATTAACATTATTAATTATAATTATTAATTAATATACTCTATGTAGCCATTACATTTGCATATATCATTATCTCTTATATCAAAGTTGTTATTGCAATTTTTAAAAATCCAACCTATTTTTTTTACTATGTCTAAATGTTTTTTAATGTTGAGAAGTTTAATAGGGATTAATATTTTTATATTTATTTAATAAATTATTAAAATTAATTTTTCAAGAGATTGTTCATAAATTTAATAGTACAATATTATTTTTAGCGTTTCTAAATTATAATCTTTCATACTGCATTTATGGAAAAAGTAGTGAGTTTTAACCTTAATTAAATGAATGCATTTACTCTCAAGCTTTTATCATATAATAAATAGTATCTAACTAAATAAATTTATCTTTTTTCAATACAAAATAAAAAGTGTTAAATATTTTTTAATATTATAATTTTCCTCAAAATGATTATTAAGCG
Organism: Nephila pilipes; assembly: GCA_019974015.1. Classification (NCBI taxonomy): domain Eukaryota; kingdom Metazoa; phylum Arthropoda; class Arachnida; order Araneae; family Nephilidae; genus Nephila; species Nephila pilipes. The sequence goes on along the minus strand of BMAW01099477.1, from coordinate 748,523 downwards.
CAATAACATTTAGTTTAATGTTTTCCTTATTCAAAATTTTCCTCTCTTATCTTTTCTCTACGACTGTCCCTTCTCTTAAAAATACTATTATTTTCTATTGGTTACTATCGTTATTATAATAAAAATCTTTTTATTTATTTTGTTTAATTCTTAGTAAAAAGTTTTTATTAAAATGCATATTTCATTCATATGGATATATATATATATATATATATATATATATATATATATATATATATAGTATTACATTTGTCTAGTGTTTTATATATTTTTAAGAAAACTTTTGATAATAATATTTATTTTATTCCTTACTCTTATTTTTACTCATGTTTTTATTTTTTTGCAATTTGTTAAGAATTTTTTAGGATAAGAAAATTAATTTTTTTCTATATTTGTTTTTGTTGTCTTTAAAAAGCTTCTGTATTTTTTCTGATGATATGTTATTGATAAATTTTTAATTTTGCATTTTGTTTACGAATGCTTGATGTTTGGGTTTTTAGCTTACAAATTTTTAATTTGTTTGCTTATTTAAGTAAATCTTTATATGATTTGTATAAATATTAATTCGTATTTTAAGGATTTCCCTAAATATTTTTTTCTCCTGTAAATAGTCTAGATATTGTATTGGATCTTATTATATTTTTATACGTTGTGATTTGTACTATATATATATATATATATATATATATATATATATATATATATATAT
>BMAW01099477.1:732842-747804 GCA_019974015.1 Nephila pilipes | reverse complement strand
ATATATATATATATATATATATATATATATATATATATATATATATAAATAAATATATTATAAATATATTCTTCGCCTTTTTCTTTTTATAATACTCTGATTTTTTTCAATTTTTATTCGATGCATGCAGCGGCCGTAATTTTCGTGATGTAAATGTTCTCTCTCTTCGGATTTAGCTATAGAAGTGAGTGGACGAGCGTCCACTGCTATCACGATGTCATTGACTCTCTCTCGTATTATATTAATAAACTCATAAAGTTCTGAAATATTTAAAGTTTTTTTATTATACTAATTAAAAAATTTAGTTTCATTATAAATAAGTTTTCAGGATCTAGCTTTGTGTCCATGCCACTTGCCGGCCACGACTAAGAAATTAATATTTTGGAATTTTACGAGAGTGAGAGATTTTTGAAGTTGAGTACGAAAAAGAGTGTGGTGGATCATCTCTACAGTCAATGAAAAATATCACTAGAAATTGGATATATTATTTCCTCTAATCAAAGTACCTGAAAAAATTGTATCTGGAATCTCGGTGCAGATCGGGGAAAAGAAAGCAGAGTGAAACTGTAACCAAAAAAAAAAAAAGGGGAGGGGAGCTTCTGTGTTCTTCCAATCACCACTATTACAATGTTACTGCCACTCTCTCGTTGTAAATTAATAATTTATTTAAGGTTCCTTCACTACGCCACGAACGAATGAATAATAGTAATGCTGCTTTTTTCAAGCCGTTCCTGAGTTTTCTGTAAGTAAGTAAATCTTTCTTCTAAATTTAAATTACTTTTGAAAGTTAATTTTCAATTTTGTGTTCCTCTTTTGTGTGCATATTGTACACCACAATTGCGGTTTTCATACTCGTGGTTCATCCATGTGTATGAAAGCCGTATATGGTGCACATACATCCATGCAAATATTTTGATCTTTTTGGTTCATCTTTTGAGGATCTTTTTTGTTTCAATTATTTTTCTTTTGCTTTTTAAGATTAATTGGGCATGCATTGTGTGTTTTCTTATTTAGTTTTTTAATGTTTTTGATTCAGCTTTTAGATCCTTTTCAATTTGCATTATTGGTTTTATAACCATTTCTTAATAATATATTTTGCTGATGGTAATAGCTCGGCCAATATTTCTGGAATAACCCAATTTAATTGTCTAAAGCCTGTTGCTACTTTAAATATATTATTATACGATTTTCTGTTTTTCTTCAAAAAATGTTAGGTTTTCTAAAATGTACATCTTTTCTATATCTTTTTTTTTTTTTTTTTTGTTTTTTCTATTTTTTTAAAAATTACTTTCTCTTGAATTTATGATTTATCTTTTTTAATGAAATTTGTTTATTGTATTTTCTCTCTTTTTCAGTTTGCAAGTCCTATATTTCTATTTTTGGTTTGGTTCATGTCTTTATTCTTAATTTTTTCAGTCGTTATTTAACATTTTTTTTTTTTTTTTTAATTTTAATTTAAAATTGTTTCTTGTGAATTATCTTATTCAATTTAATGTAAATAACAAATTATATATATATATCATGAATAATCGTCCCTAAAAGCAACATTTTTTAAGAATCTAATCTTTCCTGAAGGGCTATGACAACATTCTTTACCCCGCCATATGTTGTGAGCAAGAATCTTGAAATGTGGGTACTGTAACGCTATTACTACAAAGAACGATTGTTAGGCAAAAGGTCAGGCAGATTGCTGCTTGACCTACAGCAAAGCATATTTTAAATTCAATGAATTTTTTATTCACTGGAACTTAACTTCTGAATAAAAAGGCTTATATAACTATCTATATGGAATGTGATTGATGGACATTGTACATAATATTTGGCATTAATTATCCTAACCTTACCAGGATGATATGCTGATTAAATATGGATATGACTCGCCGATGAAACCGATAAGATTTGAATAGGTAAAGTGAATACTCGATCACGACAGGTTTTTGCCATGGTATATATATATATATATATATATATATATATATATATATATGAAAATTTTTGGAAAAGTATTTTTAGTAAATTCTTTATTTTTGTACATTCAATCAATCAGTCAATAATTTGGTAGTTTTACAATGCTTACAGTGCTATATTGGAATGAGATAAACACAAAATTTTGGTTTGAGGTAAAAGAAAGTTAAATTTCTTAATTTTATAAAAAAAAAATTACGAATGTATTAATTGGTTAGATTATTTTTAAGTTTAAGGTTATATTTACTTTGGTTTTAATATTTTTGTTTGTTGTTTTCTTTTTTTATAATTCGAAATTTTATTAATTTTGGATTTTTGATTATACTTAATTTCTACCTTTAATGATAACGTAATTACTGACGATGTGCTAGATGGATCTGTGAAAAAAGATTTAAACACTCTTTTCCCATACCAATCTATGAGACAGTATTTAAATTACATAGTCTCCATTTGAGTTTTTCATTGATTCTTTTCTTTTCTTTGAGATTTGCTATGCGTTTCTTTTTTAGGAGGGGGATAGCTTTATTTTAATTAGGTTGAAAATTTTAATTAATGAATATATGACTTGAATTAAAATTGTTATATATAACTTGTATTTCAGTAAACAGGTAGCTTTTTTCATTACAATATTTTGTATGTTTTTAATTCAGAATAATATTTTTAATTTTATATGATGTTTGTTTTGATAATTTACTATTTGTTTTCAATTAATTCTGTAATATTTGTTGGTTTTTAGTTTAATAAATTTTTAAAATTCGTTTTTGAAGTTATAATCTGTATTTTAGTATGATTTTGTATACTTAAAATATGTCTGCTTATATTAATGATTATTTACATTCTGATATATTTATATATATTGCCAAAAAATTTGAAACGAGCATTTTGAATAAGACTTTTTATACATAGTGTATAAAGTAGAAATTGCATTATACATATCTTTACTTTTATTTATAGTAAAACGTGTTTTATTACTTCTTCAGTCAAAAGATAAATGTGATATTGCAGTTATTTATGTATAATTTGAAGCTGAAATCAGAGATGCAATGAAATTCATGACGAAATTTATCAAAATTTATTGTGAAGTTACGTATACATATCAGGATCCTTCCGCTTTGTTAAGTAAGAGGTATTAGTAAGTTTTTGTTTCAGAAAATATTAAAAAATATTACACAATTTAATTTATTTTAGAGGTTTTTCGTAGACTCAGCAATTGTGAGCTTTAATTAATACGAAATCAAATTATTTAATTAATAAGAGAAATATCATTCTAACTAGAAAGTTGTAAAACGTATTATGAAAAAATTGGCATAAATGAAAGAATTTCATTTACTTTATTATTTACAAATATTTATTGTTATTTCTTTCTTTGGTTGTAAATTAATTTAACTTTAGGAGAATTGATATTATTTTAATTAAACAAGTTACATTTACGCTTGTATTGAAATTTAAATATTTTGTAATAGTTTTCTATTGCGTTGATTAAAATTAAAGGTACTTTACCCACAACTGAAACAAACTATTAAATTGTATCATGATAGTTATTTCAAGCTATTTTAAAACATCTGTGTATTAAATAAAATATATGAGAAAAAAACATATTATAACTTTTATGCATTTCAAAGTAATTTGTGACTTGAAACTCATTACAACCTGCTTTATAAGCTCCTTCTCTAAAATTTAATTCTTCATTTATAAAATTATCAAAATAAAAGTAAAATGTTAAAAACATTCTTTCATTTTGCAAACGAGAATATTTTGTGCGAGCAAGTCTAGTCACATTTTTTGTTGCTACTGAGAACTGAAATGTTTGATAGTCTTATTCCTTTTTTATTTTGTGAGATGCGTTCTTTAGTTAGAGTTCTAATGCTCTTACTTTTTACAAAAAAGTTTTCTTGAAAATTTAGTATCTTCATTATCATAACACGTTTCTTTATTATTTTTAGCGTTTGATCTTCTTTCCTTTTTATGAAATTTTCTCGGCATTAAAAAGCTCTGCAAGGAAAAAATTCTTTCTAGAAAGCTTCTTTATGAAAAGAAAAATATATATCCTGCAGTTCGAGAAAGTACTATTCCATTTTAATGCTTCAAAGCAATTAAAGTCAACGAAAAAGCCAGCTGAAAACTTCTCCAAAAAGTACTTTTTTTCCATCTTATCCTCCTCCAAATTTTTTCTTCTAGGGGCTATTTATCAAATTCAACAAACTTTAGCCCTAGAATATCACCAGAACTACGGAATGAAAGAGAATTTCTCTGGAATATTCAATTCTAGGACACTGCAAAGCACATGTTTGCACCTATTCTTCGTTTACAGAAGGATTTTTGGGATAAATAACTTACTTATGAACGCTGCCAAAAATATTTTTAATGGAATTTCTTTTTTCCCCTTTCCCTATTCTAAATCCAGTGCTTTTCCGAAAGGTTATTATTTTCATTTCGCAATAAATCTTAATTTAGATGCACATTCGCAGAATATAATAAAACCTCCCTAGGGTAGTACTTCGAGTACGTCATCAATAACATTTGAGTCCCTTTGCAAATTCCCGAGAGGATGAAAGGAATGACTGCAAAAACGGAATATGGAACACTGAACGATGTTGACCCCTTATATTGATAAAGTGGAAACCACACAACGGTTGCTATAGTAACAGAGAAGCTCAAACCCTTATTAGCTTGCAAAATGTCGAAGTGAACTGAGAACAGTGGGTACATGGATCCCAATAAAAAAGTATAACATAGGATAATCCAATTTTCTGAGCACTTTATTAGGTTTTTTTTGTTGATAAAAGGGAAGCATTTTTTTATTCTCTTTTATATCGGATTTTAAGTTTTATAGGATACTAAAAATGGTTCTTTTGATACCGCTTTCACTTTATGCAGAAAGTTTGTATTTTTTATTCAATTGGTTTTACGTGAACGAGGTTGCTTTTATGTTACGTAACAATTTTGTTTCTTTGAAAAAAAAAGTACGTGTGTTAATAAATAAAGATTTGAAAGTGTTTTCCCAACTTTTTATTACCGCAAGATTTCACTTTCTTCATTATTTAAGAGGATAAAGTCTAAATTCTTTAAGAATACCTAAAGGTAATTTAACCAAGAGATATCAATACATATACATGTTCTGTCAATAATAATTAATACAAATCAAATAAAAATCATATAAAAATCCATTGAAATGTAAAATGCCTGCTTTGACTTAACTAATATAACTATCAAACTCAAATATTGAGCTAACTTTAGATTTGAAAAACAAAAGGGTCATGGGGTGGGAAATTTGTAATTTTAAGTCGCTATAAAGTGACGAAAATTGACACCTGCGTTGATACCTCATACTCCTAACTTCCACATCACTCTTCTCGTGAAATATCATCTTCGGGGAGGGCGAGGGATTATTTTCACCTTCTAAAAATATATGGAAAATATCGAATTCAGAAAGTCATTTTTATTGGTTGAAAGGAAATAACTTATGGATAGAATGCGTAGCTTTTTATTTAAAAAAATAAATCCCCATCTTTGGTTATATTGATAGAAGTGGCAGAGGTACAGTCTAAATTACTTTAAGAAAAAATTGAATTAAGATAAGAAATGGTCCTCTGAAATAACATTTTAATGAAAATGGTTTGAGGCACTACAGGGCAATGCAAATGGTTGAGGAAAACAATGCACTATTTTTGAAAATAATCAAAAATTCTGTAGAAATTATTGAATACAAATATTTAAATTGTTGCATACATAATTATAAAAATTGCAAATTTCTGTAGAAAGAAAAAAAATTCTAAACCATATAATTTATTTAATCAGATTTTAAGAAATTCTTCTAAGATGATACCAGGAAAAATAGAATTAAAAATTTCATTAAGAAATAATACCTTTAAATAGAGATATTAATGATCAACATAAACGGGAAATGAATCAATCAAAACGAGATTGAGGTTTCAAATGTTTCTATTTCAAGAATAATCCAGAAAAAAAAATCTATCATTTATCTTAGAAGAAATATTGATAGAGAAAGTAACAACATCAGAAACAATGAGCTCAAGTTATATCTATCATTTGCAAAAGCCAAGTAAGTGAAAAAGAGATTTCCCATTCCTAGAGTATTATAAAAATAAATATCTTATTAGCTGAATGACAGTTTTCAATTTACCATAATAAGCTATAAAACAATACGATTTTAAGCCATATCAAGGAAAAACTCTTTGAATCAAAGATAATACCAGAAATGTGCCATTCTTTAATAAAAGGCTATTTCAAGTTTTAGGAATGAGAACACTTTTTATAACGATTACAGCTAAAATACTTTCAAAATAAAATATTAATTCCAATTGATTTTAAGATGGTAAAAAAAGACAAAACATATAGAATAAATTTTGAATTTTGGCTTAAGGAAAAAAATATTATTAATATTAAAGTTAATAACTTAATTAACAACATATATTGAGTAACACATAAATTTTTTCTTAATTTTAGGATAATGTACATCGAAGGAAATCCAAAATTATCTTTTTGAATTTATATAGTTTCTATTTTTTATACTTTATCACTATTTCCAATTAAAAGTCAGCGTTTATCAGCGATAAATCTGCTTTTTACACAATAAATGAAAAATTGAAAATCTAAAAAAAAATTAAATATCACAGTAAAGGCTTTTTAGTGAAATAACTGTAATGAAGTTTTCATTTCAAAATCTGTAAAGTAACACATGCAAAAACATTATCAAACGTTAATTTTGTGCGAAATAAAATAGAAATGAAGTTTGAATTTGGTAAATGAGCTCACACTCTAAGTAATCACCATCTCCCAGTAAAAATTAGATTATAACTGATGATTGTGCAAGGATACAGAGAAGTTAAGGGATTGTGTAATAAGGCAATTGTTTAGTATTATAATTATGAGTGTAAACTGGCCCTTTTAAAAGCAGTTTGTGAGCCAGTGTTGTATTTGGATACTTATATATCTCTGCAGCTGAAACTAGAATTTGAAGCATGACTAATATGTTTTCATCAACAAAATGTGTAGAGAACTTTATTCACGCAATGGTGATTTCTTTTGTTTTGTACAAAATTTTATGGAAGCAAGATTTATTAAAGAATGTGAGTTTGGAGAGAATAATGATTAATAAAATGTCATGTTTGTACTATATTTCATGAATAAATTAAAAATATACGAATAATCATTGTATAAAATAAATTTCAGGGATGAGAATTGAAAATTATCAGATTGCTTACAGAAACATGGAGTACTTAGAAACCAAAAACGGGAAGTTACTAATCAGATTTATTTAAGCAATACGAAAATGAATTTTTCACACTTATTAAAATCTCACTCTTAAAAAGCTTTTGAGCAATTTTCTGTATTTAGTTATAAAACAATTGTATAAAGAATATAATAACTTTCATTTTATATTTTTCTATTCCTATAAAAATATATTTATGGCCACACACACAGAATAATGTTTTAAAACTGCTTTGTTATACTGCTTAAAAAAAAATTCAACTGTAACCATTTACAGTTCCTTACTCTACAAATTGATTTTCTGTCGTAAGCGTTTGCTGTTCCTTGTCCAATGAAAACTCAGATTTGCATAACAAATTTATAAGACATTTTGATTTTATTTGTTTCATAATATTCTTCCTGTGGAATACAAATAGTATTTTTATGAAGCTGTGTTTTCTTTTCTTTCACGTGAATGGAAGGAAAACACACGTACCATCGTCATCATTTATAATTGATAATATGATATAACGTGTCTTTAATGCATTTAATATTCTGAAAAATAAAAATATTTTTTTAAAAAAAAGATAATGCATTTGTTAAACAGGATGTTTACAAAAGACTATCCCAAAGTCGAAGAGCTACTTTCACAAAACTAACGAAGCTACAACCTTTTAGGACAAATCAAATTAAAAATAATACTTTAAAGTTCTTAAAATTGTAAATGTTCAATATGATCATCACACCAGAAGCATAAACGATATCCTGTTGATAAAAAGGGATCATGCCACGATTTTTAAACATATTCGATGTTACAATTTGAATGGCTGCAGTTCTGGTCTGATAGTGGGTCCCAAATATCCCTGATTTATCTCTTAGCGATTCTTTAGGGGAACTACTTAAAAAAAAAGAGTTTTTTTCAATCGCTACAGGAGAACTTTAACGAACTGAAAACACGAAAAACTTCAGCTGTTCAAACTACAATATAATGCAAAATAAGTTGGGAAAAAAATTATGGTACGAGTTTCGCTATCGACTGGATTAGTTCGTGTGTTTTTGATGTTTGTCACATTGAACATTAATAATTAAGGTGCTACTTTTAATTAAATTTGTCCAAAAGATTGTGACTTCTTTAGTTTTGTAATTGTAGCTCTTCAAAAGTGGGATATTCTTTTGTAAACATCCTGTGTTTTGAACAAAAATCACCTGAGATTCCAAATTCATCGATGACTACTCTAATGAGTTTCTCATGTATATTTAATTATATGCTGAGATAAAATTAATCAACAATCGTCTTTTGATGTACCAAATGTAAGCGAAAAAATAGATTGCAATAGAAATAGTTATTTTGTCGTTGTTCCATTTCTTTAAGATAAAATGCCACTTCTTCGGAAGAGGTAGATTAACCGAGTTGCAAGTTATAACAAAATGATACATTCTGAATACCTTTGCAATCATTTAAGAAAAATTATTTTCTCATGAGTTGATGTCATAGATTATACAAATAATCTTTCGTATTAGACTATCGTTACGTTATTCTTGTCAGTAAAGAACCAACAGCTTTTCAAAACATAAATTAGCTTTGAACATATTGCGTTATAAACTGTTTGATAAAACCGCATCAAAAATCAGAAATCCTATAACTTTTGATACGTTCTTAAAAATATTATTTTTTTTAATTTTAAATCTATTTAAATATATATTTCTTAAATTAGGGGCCCTGGTTGTCTGGTGAAAGAATCTTTGGTACGAGTCTTGATTTTATTGAAAATAAAAGAGTGAAATCTTTAACGTGAAATGGTAAAAGAGTATTCTTGCCGTATGATTCAAAATTAAGAGATTCGAAAATAACAGCCTATTAAGTAGTTCTAGTGCAATATTAATTTGACAAATTCAAAGATATTCTTACGAGAGCGAAGTTCATTAAACAAATTAAATTACTCGAGACCATTTTCACATACGAATCGCTTTCGTCATTTTATGAATTGTATTCTATATACAGGATCTTCTCTATATACTACAGTGTTTCATTCTGATTAATAGGTTGTAAGTGGAACTGGTCTCAAAATGGATTTAAGTTTTTCAGCACCATTTTTTAATCAAATGGATTATTAAAATTATATAAGGTACAAAAGTTCTCTCCATTTATGCACGTATAATTGTTGTGAATAATGTGAAAATTAAATAACATGTATTGCTAATGAAAATGCAGCCTGAAATCATGGAATACGAAAATAGTAAATTGCAAATGAAATTCCGTTACACATGCATACGAAAAGCTACAGTTTCCTAAGAAACAAGTGCCGTTACCTAGTGGCCCTAATATTAAGGAGGAGGACGTCACCAAAACGTTGCCTATGCAAATCAGAGATGATGTTTCCTGGCATTCAATGCTCTTTTGGTAAACCACGCCATCTGGCTTACATAGATAATATTTTAACCCTTCAATGGTTATGAATGATCCTAGCTCGTCTTTCGAATAGCGCATCATAATGGACACTGGCAAGCTCAGCTCGTCCGAAGTTTTTCGGCCCAAATTGTTGCAGCCGAACCCTACTCGGGCAGCGAAACTTTTACCCAATGGACGCTGACGAGCTGAGTTCGTCCACGTGAATTATCCTGCGTTAATTCGTGTTATTAACGATATTTTCTGGCAAAATTTAGTTATATTGAAGCGTACAGATGGCGATACTGGTACCGTAAAATTTTTTACTTAATGAGGGAAAATTTTGCCTTTCCAGTTATAAATCTAGTTTTTTTTTCTTGTGTTATTTGGTGGAAGTTTGTTAAGGAAAAATGGCTCATTTATCGCAAAGACTGTAATGCTCCATTAGGTGCGATTCCAATTTTTAAAGTGTATTATACACAGAAAGAAATTTTTGAAAATGAAACAATTAAATGTTTTATAAAGCTTGAAATTGCGCGTATGTATTTAGATATTTTAATTTAATATTTTATAAGCTAATATTTATAATATTTAGCATTTACTGAATTGTTTAAAAGTGCCAGTTATAATTGTTGTAAATATTACATTAATATACCGTAAATAATTGTTTAAAAACTCATTTTTTTAGAAATTAATGCATGTAATATTTTTCATTTACTGAATTGCTTATTGAATTGCAAGTTACAATTGATGTAATTATTATATTAATATACCGCAAATAAATCTTTAGAAATTATCTTTTAAAAGTGAGCGAGCTATCCGCATAACCGTCAGAAAAGGGTGACATTTTCAAAAGTTACTGGAGAGAAAACGGCTGCCACTTTCGTAACGCTGAGCGTCATAGGAGAGCGAAAACTGTTGATTCGCCTAACCGTCAAAGGGTTAATGACGTCATCCACCATTATATTGCAGTCGCCATATAAAGGCTCCGTTTTCTTAGGAAATCATAGCTTAAGCGTTATTGACAGTAAGTACGGATGTTCGTAATACCAGGAGATGGTGTAAATGATATGAAAATTCTAATCAAGTACGTCAATTGCGAGAAACAACAGTCGAATTTCAGAACAGGACAGAGTAGGATTTCAAGGTAATTTGGGATATTACGATACCATTAAATTTAGTCATGAAAAGAGCGCTTTTTGGTTCACCAGTGAACCGGATAAGATTGTGTTATCACTGTCATATATCAAATGGACTTTCATGAAAAATTCTATCAAGACCATGAAAAAAAGATAAGAGTTGTCCGGATGTATTCAGTTTTATAGATACAGTAAGATTAAAATGTCAGAGTTTCGAAGCTATATCTTTTTATTAAAGAAAAAAAATCACATTATCGATATTATTACGTACATAACCGCAATTATTATTTTGAAATAAAATTTATATTTATTTTACACAATTTGATATCATTCATTATTATTATATAATATACATTTATATAATGTAAAATTTGATAAGTATCACTGTTACATAAAATGATTTAAATATTTTAATAAACCCGACAGTTAAATATACTTCTAGTTCACAAAATTAAATTAATTTTGAGAGAGAGAAAGAGAGGAATCAATTTTTGGGATCTATGTTTAATATTCCAAAAAGGACAACACTACCAGCTTCGCAGTGGCTCAGAAAAAATACAAATAAATGGAACCATTTGTTAAATAAGAATGAAAAAATATATTCGAAATAATATTTGCAAAAATTATTTCTCGAATACCTCTTTATTTGTTCAGAGTTTCTTTCTGAATCTATTCTTTTTACATTACAAGAAGTTAAATAAATAAAAGGCTCTACCAATCTCTATCATCCACAAACGCTGAATGGTGTGATTATCGCTCTTTTGGCGATGGTAGGGCTCAAATTATGTATAGAAGTGACAGAGAGTGCATTTCAGGAAACATAGAAAAATTCGCATTTGAATACCTACCAATTTTAAAATTAAAATTTTTTTTTGACCAAGTTCTGGAGTTTTTTTTTTTTTTTTTATTGAAAATTAAAAATATCCTCTACTTTCAAGAAATGTTTTAGTTTCCAGTTTTCTTATTGCAATATTTTGGAGTTGAAATATTCATATGTACTAAAAAGGTATATTTATTTGTCAGATAATTATCTTTATAAGTTTAAATGAATGTTCTAGAAATAAATTTCCGAATTTTATACATCTAGTAAAGAATTATCTCTAAACTAATTATGGATAAATTATGGAAACTTAATCTTTGGTGTTATTGTGTGTGTGTGTGTTTATTAGTATAGCATTTATATTGTAAAGTAAAAAAAAAATAAAATGTTGGTGCATCCATGAAAAGTTTTATTTTAGAATATTCTATGAGTTAAAATTAGCATAAAAATCATAATATGTAAAATTCATTAAGAATCAATGAATATCTTAGAAGTTTATACATCAAAGAAATATTTTTGTTCAACCCATTCGTATGGATTTTATCAAATCTGCAAAACCCTGAATGACTTTATATTTAAAAGTCATTGATTATAGATTATTTTTTGTTATTATGGTACCAATTTTCATTCTCCGTTATATTAAACTTTAAAAAACATATATTTTTTGAGAAAAATAAATTTTTTCAATATGTTTATGTTCCGAAAAAAGTGTGAAAATAGTATTTTCTAAGAATTTACAAAGCATCAGTAAGAAAGGTAGATAAGCATTTCAAGTAAAAGGGGACTAATAGATAGGAATTTTAAGAAGATAGAGAATTATACTGACTCTTTCTGTTGTAATACATGGCTGATTGTGAAAACTGCAATGAAAATATTTAAGTTTGAAAATGTATTTCAATCAAAACTGATTCGGATACTAGTAGTTTGCTTTTTGAATAATACATTACGTACGCTTGCTAACATAAAAACTTATTAATTGTAGCTTAAAATTACGAAAAAGCGACACATATGAATAAAAAATCTTTTATGTTAGTCTTCCATTTTATTAAAATATAAAAGATATTGATGCTCTTATGAAAATTGGAAAATTTTTCCTCCTTCCTTACAAAAAGCAATGTCATGTCTTTTTTTTTTTTTTTTGCTTATCTTCTTGATTACAAATTAAACTTTTAATATAACAAGAGCTTTATAATAATAAAATTCAGATTTTAATCACAGATGGAAGAGAGCTCTTTAATGGTAATTTTGGGTGCAATATTCTTATACAGTTGAACTTCTATAATTCTAGTTTTCATAATTTGAGATTTTCAATGATTCGATTTCTCCCGATTCCTAGAATTAGATATTAAAACAATAGAAAAAGAAAATATTGATGAATCGAATTTTATTTCGGATCTTTGAATTTTTTTTGTGCACTTCCGAAAAATCATCGGGAAAAAAAATAGTTCAAGAGGTTTTCCAGCTTCCGTGCATCATTATTTTAACGGGTTTTCTTGGAAGAGAGTCCTTTCGTGAAAGCGAGTATGTCCAGTTCCCTTCGCGGGATTCCTAGGGTTGAGGCAAGGTCATCTTGAAAGATCTTGATATGTCTAGATGAAACTGATCCTGAGCCTGTGCTTTCAATGATTGAGAAGAGGAACCTTCTGATGCTGCTATCTTGAATTAGTACTATGTCAACGTGAATTAATATGTGAATATGTATGGCGAGTAATTGACTCAGATATCATTGCTCAAGAGTGACGGAGAATTGTCAAGCTGATGATGGAGTAGGCGGGCATGAAAGTTATGACTCCAGGTAATTCTAAAAAAGCTCCTTACCTATTACATCAGAAGCTATGCTACACATACACGACACATCGGCGGTTTATTTTTTCTTCCTTTTATGATGGTTGGTCTTAAGGAAGATTTTATTTTTAATAGGGTGGATTCCATTGCACTGGCTCATAGATTGAATTCACAGAGGGATGTAAAAACATATGATTCTTTAAAAAAATCTCCTGTAACTTGTTAAGGCATATTGTAAAAAATTGTTTTATTGAGAAATATTGAATACGTATGTTGTAATATGCATGCATATTATAAAATAAAACTTTCTTGTTAAATCTTTGATTGCGGAATTGATTCCTTTTTAAATTTAATCTTTAGGAAAACATGTTATTCGAATTTTCTTTTCTGATCCCCTCATCTTCGAATTCTGCAAGTTTGACTGCATAAACACAAAACAACGTTGAATATCTCGTCATTTATTTGCATTAAATACTCGAAATAAAATCGAAAAAAAATAATAAACAGATAAAATATTTTTTTTTCCAAATGCAAAACAATGCCATTATTATTATATGGATCCTTTCAAAGAGAATCTTAAATACTTAAAATAAAAGTAGCATTATACATAACCATGTATTTTCCTACATAACGATTTCCGTTTACGAATGGTCGCCGTTGCAAAATTGCTATTCTTAATGAGTTTATGTTGGTTGGAAACAGTTTTAAATGATGCAAATCAAACATAAGCAAGAAGCCAGAATAGTGACCTATAGTGCCTTTTATCTTTTTCGTTCTCCGATTGTTTTGATAAACATTTTTTGGTTCAGTTGAAGGTCAGGATGCATTCGTGGCAGTAAAAACTGTTTTCAAGGACAAAACAAAGAGAAAAAAAAAGCTAAGTTGAAGCTACATTCCTGCTTTTTGCTTGAGGTAAACAAGGATCCAGGTAATGAATGTAATTACGAGATTCCTCTATTAAAATTATTTTACCCTCTAATAAAAATTATGATAATAAAGATATGTTTAAACCCTATAAAAATGCAACGGAATAACAAACAAAAATTTATTGATTGTTGTAGTAGGAAATAAATTTCGTAATAAATTTGAGTTGTGAGAAATATCTACAAAAAGTGTAATATTTCTTTCTTTAATTCTGAATAATATGAAATAATTCAATGAAATGATTTAAATAATCAACAAAACGTGGCACTGATTATGCAATGTTTCGAATTCCTTCTCGATATTCTTTCAACAACTATATCATTCCGATTCTTTGTTCATAATATTATATAATTTTTTTACTACATTCTTAAAAACATTTATATCATTTTGATGCATTGTTTTTCATTGTAAAGTAACTTATTTAAGCCTAGAAGTATTCATTTTAAACAATTTCCAAATATAAATTACATCCTTCAAGCATAAAAATGTATACAAAACATCACAAAAAATTTCAATTTGTAATTAATTATCAAAAACACGAGTAACATTAGTATCATGCGAATTTAGTTAGCTTCAGGAATATGCATAAATTAAGGCTCCACATACGATAATGGTTCAAAAAGTACCAGTGTTAGAAATGATTTATGTAGGAATGAAGAGTAACTCACTACAGTTCTGTAACTGATTGTTTCCCCCTTTTTTAAGGAGTCCATGAGCATGCATCCCAAAAAA
>BMAW01099477.1:700522-726775 GCA_019974015.1 Nephila pilipes | reverse complement strand
ATATATATATGATAAAAGCTAAGTTAATAGATGGAAAATGCTAAAAATGAATAAGAAATTTATATTACAATATTTCCAAAAGATTAAATAGCAGATTTAAAACAGATCTAAAATGGGCACACACACGCGCATACATACATACATACATATATATATATATATATATGTAGTGACGAGTTCTTAATATTTATCAAAGTCAGTAAGGAGTTAAATAAAGATCTTAATTAAGATATGTCTTTTCTAAGTCACACATGCATTACTGTTACATCAATCGTCTCCGAAATGCGCAGAGTTTGATTGCTTAGATTAATTGGATTGGTGAATAAATTGACCTAGTTATTCAGCTAATTTACCCTGTCAAATGTTTAAGTCTTGGACTGGCTAAAGGAATATTTACTCGATAGATATTTCATGGTCTTCTATTCATGATTATTACGATGTTATTGATTATACCTATATATGTTTGTATAGATTCATGGTTGCAATTAGAATCTGTAACAAAATATCATGTTTTAAACTTACATTTTGTTTTTTTAACTATAAAATATCACTTTTCTTACTAATATATTAATGTGCTTATTTTTAGACAAAAAGGAAAGATTTCGAATTCTAAATTTTTTCAAAAAACATTCGTATTATTATTGTCTAAAATCTAATGATAAACTTTTCTGAAAGATGTAATGGTTATTTAATTGATTCTTCCTTTTAAGGTATAAAACTGTTGCAAAATCTAATTATGAAATTTATCAAGCGTGACAATTATTGCTTAATATCACACTCATGCTCTATAGTTCCCTAAAGAAATAATTGGTTTCCATTTAATGTATTTATATTTGAAATTTAAATAACAATAGGAATATAAAGTAACTGTAATTAAGATAATTTAAAATAGGTATCCTTGTAAGAAATTTTTTCTTTTTTTCAGAATAAATCAATACATGATACATTTTATACTATTTTAGCTAAACTTCTGAATAAATATACAAATCATAACTTTCATCAGTATCGATTTAAGTAGTACTCAAAATATTCTCTTTTGTAAGACTTTGCCTTTCATTACTTTATATTTAAATAATTCCAGACAAATTGAGTTGTCACTTCGTTTATTATAACATATACTTATCTTGATTATCAGCCTATATAATAATTGAACTAATGACATGACAAAACGTTTTGTAACCAAATTGCAAATGTTCTATGTTTTATATCACCCAGTTCTCGACGCTGACCAACATTGAAACATAAAAACAAAGAATTCATAATTCCTACCGGTAACATTTTCCAGCGATAACTATCCAAAGAAAATGACACCATATCTATCGGGGTCACAAAACAAAAGCAAGTCTAGACAATTAAAGAATAATTCGAAACACTTACCAAAAACTTTCTCCCTGGCAGCGAACTTTTCTGTGAGTAATTGTCTAACTTCAATAACAACTTTTATGCTGAAAACTTCAAGGGTGTTATATCCAAGAAATCATCACTTATTAACATTTCTACAACAAGTGAGTGATAAATAAGCTCTTATATGTTATTAAAGCTCCGATGAAGAACTTTAGCAGAAGAACATCTTCAGCCGCATTGTTCTTCGCCAAGAACTGTTTCCGAGCGCTTTTGTATTCGACTACTATTGTAAGCGCTTCGGGGCCTAAGAATTCACTTCTATTTTGTTTCGTTTTCGAATTCCTTTGTTTGGTACTCGTTCGGTTTCATAAGGAGCTTTTACTTAAAAGTATTCAATGAGTTTAGTTGCTTCATGATAGTTTCGTCGACTAATTATTATCGTTCAACTGATGCTTTAAAACTGACGAAACAATTCTGAGTCAATATGGAATGTTGGTTTTTCGAGATTTAAACTGAAGTAAGTATTGCGTTGTTAAATATAAATAAGTAAATGATTAGGAAATAAAAGATATATCTTTAGACTATTCTTTGTTTCCATCGAAATAGTTTCTCAAAAGAACGAAGAACGTTTCAACAGAGTGTGTTACGATACAAGAATGTTGAGTGACGGCTATGATTAATAGGGTACTATGTTGAAATGTCTGTACAGTCCGTGTTATTTGTATTTGAATTCGACATATACTTTTGCAAAACATTTATGTTTTTCTATAAAAGAGACAAAATGGTTATTCGATTACATTTCATTTTATTTCATGTATTAATAGCAGGAAATAAATATGATTCAACTAATAATGTGTATGTTATATTAGCATTATCATCCCATATATCTACCTCTTAGATTTCGTGAACGTAATGAGAATACTATGGAATTTCTACTTTACTCCTCGAATGTATAGTATTTTATCTATTTGAATGTAATGAAATATATATGTAAGTTCGTAAGAAAATAAAGGCTTCTGTGGAATTACATTTTCTCTCCGATTTTTGAAAGTAGTTTAAAATATTTTTAAACCGAAAAACACACATATGAATCATTAAAATAAAAGGAAAAAATATTTTTAAAAATCTCAGGTAAAATTTAATTCCTCATAAACCGTAATTATTTTTTATTCTTTCAGATACCCTTTATTACATTGAAATAGATAAAAAAAAATCTAGATTCGAAAAGGAACGAAGAAATTCCAGAAGATTAAGGTTACGTTCACGGATTCAAAATGGCTTGAGAAAGGGAACCTTATTCAGACAGGGATATAAAGAAAGAGCTTTGAAGATTTTAGTAGTTATGCCATCATGGAAGTTGGATGGTTCCGAAGTTTCATGTATCTTTTGTAATTTCCTTTTCCGAAACTGTAATAACCATGTTACTTTTTAAAAGCTTCCCAAGTAATTGGTTTCAAAATTACACGAAATAAAAATAAAAAAAAATCTTTCGACGTCTTAATTACCACTTAAAATGCAATTTTATCTCCCAACGCCCCTAGCGTGAAAAGGCACACCTGTTAGAAAGTTTTTTAAGGAATAGCTGAAGAATAATTACAATCTTATTCGACTATAATTAAGAGAGAAGAATTCTGTTTAACATTAATATTAGCTTAAAGATTTAAAAGTACCTATAGGAGAGGGGAAAAAAATACTGCCATTCTTATTTTAAATTGAAATCAAGGTGGATGTATTGAAGCTGTAAAAATGAAAACATGTGGAAATCAATATTATTTTTTATCTTTAAGTTAATAAAACAATTTTGGTTTACCCTTTAGATTTTCTCTATCAAATTTAATATTAACAAAACACTTCTTGCTGCTGTTATTATGATCTGTGAAAGTAATTAGGCCATTTTATTTTTTTCGATAAATCCATTTATACTAAGAATTTATACCAAGATTTATACCAAGAATTGCTCTACTTAAGCAAGAGGACCAATGAAGGAAAGACACAATTTTATTATTTTTCATGAATATTTCTGTTTGAAATGAGTCAAATGTGTAAACAAGAAAAGAAAAAGCCAAATTCCTACTCCCTTGACTCTAGTTTATTCCAAATCCTCTGCCTGTTTGGTGACATGTTGATCAGGTTTAAAGACAGAAAATTATAATGAAAAAGAATAGAATAAGCATAATATTAAATATAAAAAGTATATATGAAACAAAATTTTGCCTACTGGTATTACAGCCATTCGTGAAGGTTATACAACCATCAATGGCCATATTAACTGCACCTAGAGGTTTTCAAAACCAATGTGATTCTAGCGTGATCAGAAAGTGGGATGAGAAAATTCTTCCCATATTATTTAAGAGCTTTTAAACACCTAACAGAATCAATACTGCACTACATTTCATCTATTTCTTAACCATCCTTTCTAAAAAGTAAACTTTCCAGGTGAAAATAACAACGTAAATCTTAGGAAATTATAATAACAATGATAACCTCGACCTCTGGGAAAGTTATTCGGAAAATTCCTACTCTCAGTGCAATGCAATAGCTTCTTCTTAACTTTCTTTTCAAGTTAGTAAGTTATAACGACTGCCCTTCATTTCTTTGCTCTTGCGCCATATTTTAGTTGAATATAAAGAAATAAATACTGATTCCAATTGAATACACGTAAAAACAGTCCGAAATACTTCATTAATTATCGCTGGGGAATAGATACAGTCGCTTTCTTTTCGAATCTCAATTAACTTATTGATTCTGAATTAGGATCAACTAATACACACTTAGCTTACCAATTCACTCGTATGATTCAAACACTTCCTACAATCCACTGATTCTTATCTTTATACATCAGATACAATCCACTTCAATCCACAAAATTAATTAAAGAGTTTCGATCCAAATTATATAAATCTCTGTCTGCAAGTCGTTATCCTCCATCTCTTTTCATTTTACTTTTAAATTATTTGATTTTTATATCATTGTCTCTCATTCACTTCATTTTAGTTAAGAAGAAATTGTAATTTTATGCATTTCAAATGTTCCTAAAGTCCTCGAGATTAACGAAAAGAAAATCGTGACTAACCAAACGTCGCAGTCATTTGTCGATGTATTTTGAAATTAATACTGAAAACGCTAAATATTCATTATAATTTGCCAAATATACACCACCTCTTCTGACCGTATTACCCTAAGGTACCTTTTACCCTATTAGCTTGAAACTTTCTTCGCTGTTAGTATACAATTCCGACAAGAACACAACTTTTTAGGTAAAAACTACAACCACTAATTAAATTATGTTCTGATTTCCCTCATATATAAAAAGCATCGCATTTTAATGAAATATAACTTCTGTTTGAATCAATCACGTTTTACTGGCAATAATACTGAACTGTAGTATCAAAGTGTGTTCTTTAAAGTTTATGTCATAAAATAAATTATAAATGAATGTTAACTGAATATTTCTATATTTCAAGAATGCTGTATTCTAAAGGGATATTTGTAGATGTGATTGGAAAATTTTGGGATAAATAGTTCTTAGTTGTTTTTTAAAGAACGGTTTTCAAACCAGTTTTTTTTTATTAAACTATTCTTCTGAGCCTTAATAGCTAGAATTGGAAACAAAATGCATTGAATTTTTAAATTTTTGTAACATACATGTAAATAAGAACATTTTTTTTTTGAATTATGAAGCTTGATTGAAAAGTATAGCCTCCACGGCATTTTATTTGTATCCTTATTTTCAAAATTCTTGTAGTATCTTTTTTTGTTCCTAGATGTCTGTAGTGAGTTGATAGTTAAGTGAAGATGGGGACCTACATGAAGATGCGATTGAAGCATCGAGAAGTCATTTCACATGCACCTTGCGATTTTCATCTCTTCTCAAAGGTTAAAGAACATTTTAAGAGATATCCCTTTCGTTCTGAAGACGAAGTGAAACTCCTACCAAAACTTTGTTCCAGAAACAAGCACCGTCGCATTGACCCGACTAGTCACATATTGGGATAAGTGCATGGAAAGAGATGGGAATTTAATCGAAAAGGAAATTGTTTTACATACATATCAGTTTCAAAATAAATTGAGAAAATTGGGAAACAAACAAAAAAAATTATGACCATGGAGACTTTATCTCTCAAGCAAACCTCTTAAAGAGCATTACATTTTAAAACATTACTCATTTCTATTCGAGTCAATCAACCCTTTACTAAAAAATGTACTCCTATATTGTAATATCAAAGGAGTTTTTATGTTATAAAATAAATTATAAATGCATGTTTACTGGATGTTAAGAATTTTGTATGTTAAATAGATTATATATATATTATATATATCATTGGAAATGTTTTTTTTTTTTGGGGTAAATAGTTCCTTCCTGTTTTTTTTTAATGTTTTTGATCGGGCCTTTTGATTAAATGTTTCTTTGAAACATATATACCAGAATACAAAACAAAAATATATTGCATTCGTAAACTTGAGTAATGCGTATAAATAAAAATGTGTTTAAAAATGTTAATGAGAGCAATATTTTGGCAATTTTATTCTTCCGTAAGAAAAACAAATCTCGTTTCAGTAATAATTAATTTCCGTAATAAACAATTACGTTCCGAAGTAAATGTGTTGCAGATTATGTTTCTATATTAATTATAATCAGAAGTTATGTTATTTTAACTTATATATGAATTCAAGTAATTGACTATGTAGTGAAGAGATATTTCTTTTATATACATTTGACTATATATAACTATATATATATATATATATATATATATTTACTTTTGAAGAAATATTTTTTCTTTCAAATATGTTCATTTACATGTAATTTAAAAATGTATCACACTAATTTCATAAATATATTTTATTTATGAAATGTTATAATTGTTTAACTGTCGCTTTTGATGAAATTTCAATACTTTTATTTTATTCGACAACATTAAACGTAAAACTTCTAGTTAAAAAGTCTAAGATTCCTATTATTAGTAAATTTGGAAAATAATTGTATTATTTTCGTAAGCTACGAGGCTCTACTTTTGATTGTGAAATATTGTATACATAGACGAATTTAGCAACGCATAAACGACAGAGCAGGGCATATGTATTCATTAGAGAACCATTAGATAAAAGGCAAAAATTAATTCTCTGTATCAATGAGAAGCATGAAAATACGTGAGAATCTGAGGATATGATTAGTGGAAATTAGAAAGAGGTGAGTCAGAGAAAACTAGAAAAGTTAGTTTTCTAAAGAACACACAAATGAAATAACTGCGATGCGAAAAGAGTGGCCGCGGTAGCCAAGTGGTCATGGTTTCCGATTCGTGGTCGGCGGCTTTCGTTCAGTCGCGGGTTCGATCCTTCACCACTAAAGATCCGCCGTGTAGCCGGGGCTGATGCACGTTAAATCTGTCGGGGCCCAAAGTACTCCCGTTGCCGTGGTGTGGAAATTAGGAGAGGGGCTGCCAGCTTAGGTGTCGTCCTCGTCACTTGATCGAGGTTAAAAATTACGAGGTCCGTCTCCAATAGCCCTCCTGTTGCTTCTAGTGCGACGTCAATAAAAACTGAACTAAAAATAAAAAAAAGCAATGTGAAAAGAACACATGCGTGGAAAAAAATTACTCTGTAAAAACAAAGAGTGGTGTGCGTAACAGTGAACAAAAAGAATATTAAAAATGAGTACAAAGTGTTACTTTCTGGGAATTCAGGGTATCCCCCCTCTTCCATCAGCAAGCCAACAACCATCGAGTATCACGCCAAATTGATAGTCGTATGGATAGTAACATTTTATTTTATTTTCTGGCGTGTTTGTAAAGCCCTGGCATGAGTGGGAGCTCTCTGGGTATACAGACGTATTCGGTCATGTCTGAAAGACAACATCAGGATGTAAAATGTAAACTCTCTCTTTTCGTGGATTATATTCACCGCAAACGAACAAAATTGTTGGGAAGATGTACTTAAGCCAGGGTGCTTTTACTTCACTCCGAATTATATATCAATATTTACACGAACTTTTGCAAATAATGGTGCAAATTTCTGATTCGAGAGTAATTTCGAGTTTGGGTTTGTTTACCAATAAGCAAAGAGAGTCTTTAATGAATAACATTACAGACAAATGACACTAAAGGAGTATTACCTATACATTTTCTACAATAAATATAATTTTAAAAAGTACAAAGGAAATGGATAATTTCCTCAAAACATTAATAAATATTCTGAATGGGCCGCAGTAACTTAACTGGTTGAGTACCGGATTCATATTCCGATGTTTAGCGGGTCTGGTGCCTCTAAAAACCGTTTAGTAGCAGGATTGTTGCACATTAGTTATGTCGGGGTTTCATGCTGCCACAGCGTGTAACACATCGAATGGTAAGTTCCCGGTCTGACTCCCAGATTCGACCCCAAATACAGAATGAATACTTTTTTAATAAGTACTAACCTTCAAAAGGTAGACTGTAAAATTTTTATGACAATCTGACTATTGGTTCAAAAGTTACGGTGGTTTTAGTGAAACAATTTTTTTTTTATTTTCAAAACAACGGAAAAATATAATTTTACTTATTGATAACACATTGCTTTTTGAGGGGAAAACGCCGTTGAAACGAAAGTATTTCTTGATAAGTGTTATCAGGACTCCGCAACAGGAAAATCAACTATTATTGACTGGTTTGCTGAATTTAAATGGGGTCGTACGAACTTCGATGATGCAACACGCTCTGATCGCCTAAAAGTGTTGGTTATACCGGAAAACATCAAAAAAAATTCATAAAATCATTTTGACAAACAGTAAAGTAAAGTTGAAGGAAATAGAAAATGACACTCTAAATTTATCAAAGGAACGTATAGGCTTTATTTTGCATGAACACTTATCTATGAGAAAGTTGTTTTCGAGGTGGGTGCCGCGTGTGCTAGCAGTAGACCAAAAGCAACAACGAGTCGATGATTTCGAGCGCAGTTTCGGCGAAATAAAAATGACGTTTTTGCGTCGATACGTAAGGATCGAAGAAACTTGGATCCCCCATTACACACCAGAATCAAATCGTCAGTCATCTGAGTGGACAGCAACTTGTGAACCTCGCCCAAATCGGCCAAAAGTGCAACAGAGTGCTGGAAAAGTCATGACGTCCGTATTTTGGGATGCGTATAGTATTTTGTTTATCGATTTCCTTGAAATAGGCAAGACAGCTGGATAGCACGAACGAGAAAATTTCGATGATCTTTCACCAAGACAATGTACCACGTCACAAGTCTTTGGTTACGATGGCAAAATTGCACGAATTATACTTTGAATTGCTTCCGCACCCACGCTATTCTCCAGATTTGGCCTCCAGTGACTATTACCTGTTCGTAGACCTAAAAAAAAAATGCTCCCCCAAAAGAGATTTGGCTCGAATGAGGGGATGATCACCGAAACAAACGCTTACTTTGAGGTCAAAAATAAATAGTTCTTCAAGAAAGGTATCGAAAACTTAGAAAAGCACTGGAATGTTTGTATCGCTCTTGAAGGAAACTATGTTGATGAATAACATTGGACTGAAAAAGTTGCTTTTCTTCATTATACCGGGAACTTATCTCCTGATGTGTTATGTGAAGAGTGAATTGCCATCAGAGGTTGATTGGTTTTATTAAAGCTCACTAGAAACAACATGAGGGCTAGTGGCAGAATGCCCCAAGGGCACCGAGCTCATCCAAGGGGTTTAGAGCAACAAACCGACCTCCCGGGAAACAATCACCCCTACTCTTAGCCTTTATTGTCAAAAGGACATAAGATATTGCATAATTTCGGAACTCAAATGTAAATAAAAGCTTACAATGTGTTTACAGAGCAGGAAATGTACATGATTGGAGTAAGAAATTAACAGTAGTTTTTTTTTTTTTTTTACTGAAATAAGACACAAGCGACGCATATTTGGTTAAATGGCACAATATAAAAGACGTCCAACGCGTCTCGCCAACGAGGCTCAAAGTGCTCCTGATGGAGTGTTGTGGAAGTTAGGAAAGGCGGATGCCAGCTCAGGTGTCCTCCTCGTCACTTAACAGAGGTTCAAAATTACGAAGTCTGTCGCCAATAGCTCTCGTGTTGCTTCGTGCGGAGTCAATAAGAAACAATATCATCAGAAGTATCGACCCCGTGACTCAAAATTTCGAGGTGTATTGGCTGAGGATAGCAAATATTTACATCAGTATGTTTTACATTATATTTTTATACGTTATGCATATTATGTTTTTATGTTGTCTGTATGTTAGTTGTCTTGTTGATTGTATGTTCGATAAGTTTGTTAGTTGTTTGATATGTCTGTATGTTTTGCACGTCATCAACAAACAATCACGAGGGTGGTTCAAAATATATCTGTGTTAGAACTAAGACATTGGAGTAGGGTAACTCATAAAAGTATTGCCCTAGAATCGTTTCCATTACATCACAAAAATTCATCACCAAAACTTTTCCACCAAACGAGACCATCTTTGCCTTCTTTAAAATAGCTCCCCCAGAAACAGCCTATTGTTTTGACTATTGCTTGGTTTCCAGCACATAATCATGAATTTAGCGCGAATCAATGATAACAACTCAACGCACAGTGGTGCCAACAACTTGACGCGCAAATCAAATTTTGGTTTAGCATCAAATGGCCATCAAATCCAAACTAAGGTATGAATCAGAATGAAATTCATCATAGTTCCTGTTAAAAAATGGCAGCACATTGGTAACACATGCCTGCCATAGAAACGCCATCTGTTGTCAAACACAGGTATTTTTGAAACATACAAGTAGTGACTAAATTAAATTAATGTAACATAGTTATAAATATCATGTTTCAATTAACTATATCTTGCACACGCTAAATCAAACTGAGGTTCAAAGTCTTTCAACAGCGTGACGTGGTAATCAGAAAGTGAGATACTAACTGAGATGGCGTTCTCGTAATTTGATCGTCACACAAAATTCAGAAGTTTGTCATTAATATATCTCGTGTCACTATAGCGTGATGGTATTAAAATACTTTCACTAAATCCTTAAGTTCGGTGATAACGGAAAGTATCGATTAAAAATATCAGTTAATTTTCAATAACGATTGAATACTGTAAGATAAATCATTCAAGATTAAAAAAGAAAAAAAAAGTAATCTTATAATTTAAATCCGCACGGATAAAACTTACTCATTTGAATAATACAAAAACATTTAAGACGCCTTTGAAGAGTACTTGCTTTTAAAAGAATTAGGAGAATCTTTTAAAACATTCCAAAGTTAACAAAATCATTCAGGTGAAATTACTGATAGCATACGAAACTTCATCAACCAGAATCATTTTAAAATCTCTCTCTCTCTTCATTATCCATCAGGTTCAGGATCGAAGCGTAAGTAACGGCATTCTTCTCTTTTGTCACTTTCGTCCAGCCCTCTTTCAATTCCAATAAGTGCTTGTCCCGCAGCTGTCACTACTTCCTTGTGAAACTCTATTTCTTGTTCTCTTCTTTCAAAACGAGTGAGTTAGCCTCTCCTTGTGCATGATTGATGAGAGCAGAACATATTTCCAGTCCCTATCCTCCAATCTCTTGATAAACACATTACGCCGAACGAAGAAGACGAATCTCTTTTGCTATCAGGAGTGATTGATTTCTGGAGGAGACTCCGTCTCATTCCCGCCCTGTTTGGATTTGTTCAGTGGGAATACGAGTGTATCTGGGTTTCTCGTCACTAAAACTTCCCAGAAATTGAATTCTTTTCAGATTTGTTGCTGCGGAATGACATGGAATGTCTGGGTGTCTTTTGTTGAAAGACTGATTGGAAAGATGTTAAGATTTAGTATTACAGTGAGACGTAGTGTCAGATGTTGCGTAAAGAAATAACTCGTTAACATATAATCAAACATAATTTAAGGTCTTCAGACCACGCTGTTGTAATATTACAGAAAATTCAATGCGTTTCATAGTATCTTTGTTAGATTTCAACATAATTCGTTACATATTAAGTTGTAACGTTGATGTATTCGCGATTTTCTTTTCACTAAGCTCGGGGACTTTATATAATATTTTGAGTTGCATAAAATTAAAACTTCTTCCCAAACAAAATGAAAAACATGATTAGGTAAATGAGATGAAGATAGAAGTGAAGTGAATTAGAAATAATAGAACAACTTGCTGATAGAGATTTATAAACGAATTGACCTCCTCAGACCCGAGGTCAACTTTGAATCATAAATTTTAGAATAATTTGTATCAATCGGTTTTAAATACGTAAGAAAGTACTGAAAATAATGTTAAAATAATTATTTTAATTTTTATTTTTGAGAAATTAAGTGTTTCCTGGAGGAGACATTGGGATAAAGAGACATCATAATGTTAATTTAAAATATTTCTTTAATCTTAATTTAATGAGTAATTTGTAATAATTAGCATAATGAGCGTAATGTAAAATTTGAATCACAAAATATTCCTGTCCGAACTGTTTGCAGAAGAATCCAAAATTCATATCATTCACATTTCTCTCTCTCTCTCTCTTTATATTATACTATTAAATAATTTTCAAATTTAAGCTGTTTATTATTGAAAACTCGTGATTTTCAAAAAATGTTGTCTGGGAGTTAATGTTTTTTTCTGCCTAATTCATTCGAATTCTGGGAAATTTTAAATTAAACATAATTACAATGATCACAAATTATGTTTCATTTCATTTTCTGACAGATACAGATCCTTTTCTGTATCCTTTAAATATCTACATTTGGTGAATTCAGTTAGCAATTCAGGAATATCATTCCGATCTGAAATAAATTCCATAATTCTAGTTTCAAATCGAGGGATTTTGATAGCCATTAACCCAATGTCTCCTACAGGCGACACTGCGTTCTATATCAGAAGTGGAAAGATTTGAGTGAGAAATTAATAATGTTATTTATAAACAGAAAGTTTAAGGAATTCAACAGAGTGTTTAATAATTTTTTATTACACAAATAATAAAATATATGAACACTTAGCGATGCGCAAGCGTATAATTTTCTTTCTCTCGGAAAACACCTTTTTCATTTTACCATAAATAAGATACGAATGCAAAATGTTCACTAAAAACCATTTTTTTCGGAACTACCATCTATTAACAAGAAAATTAACAAATTCTGGGTACCAATGACGTCTTTCATTTAACTTGGCGGCATTTTTTGAAAGTGTTGTTTAGTGTCTCCTACAGACGACGCTGGGACTGAAGAAGTTAAAACTCTTTAGTTTTGTAGATTGAAAAGAATTCTTGTTAAATTATTAAGTTACGAAGTAGCTGTTAGTGAGAACTGTTGAATTCAGAACGAGTAATTTGGTAAACTAAGGTTTCATATTTAAATCATAATCTAGGATTGTTGAGTTGGATTTCGTGAGGAGAGTTCCATTGATTGCTAACAAAGTATTTTGCCTTGTTCTTACGTGTTTTCAATTAGATCTCAGTTTTATTGTTTAGATGTCGCAAGAGCAGAACACTGCAGGACAGAAATTACAAACAAAATTAAATATCATGGGAATTAATCTATAAACATTAATATTTATATTCGTTTCATAATTTTGTATGAATGTTGTTACATCTTTCGTCAAGCGTGCACAACAAACGAATTATAATTGCAATTAGTAGCATCTATGAACGATAGATTTTGGTTTGGTTTAATTAACGTCGCACTAGAAACAACACTGGGGCTATTGATGACAGGTGTTGTAATTTTGAACCTCAGTCAAGAGATGAGGACAACACCTGAGCTGGCACTTCCCTCTCCTAACTTCAACGCCATGCCAAAGGAAGGATTTTGAGCCTCGACAGATTTAACGTGCATCAGCCCCGGTTATACGACAGGTCTTCAGTGGCATCAAGGCTCAATCCCGTGATTCGATGAAACCCGCCGGCCGCGTGTCCATGACCATGACCACTAGGCTACTGCGGCCTATGAACTTAAGAATTGTATGGAAAGTTTGCCTTTTCTTTCTTTTTTTTAAAAAATCTTTTTTACATTTTTCGATGCAAAATAAGGGTGTTAGAAGGATACTCTCAACGAATATAGACATATTCCAGAAAGTGTGAGAAAAACAAAGTAAAACTTTTGTAAATAATTGATTCTTAACAGTTTTTTATTTTATTTAACAAGTCGTTCCATTTATTTTAATTTTTTCTAAGCCATTACAATTCTAATGTAGTTACGGTTTTGGAGTACTTACATGGACTTCAGAAAAATATTACTTTTATTGCTATCTAATAAAATTCTATGGCATGCAATATTTATTGATAATATTACTCCATATAATTTTAAGTTAATATTTATTTACTTTCTGATCTATATTGTATAGTGAAATTATAAAACTTTATAAAATTTTTTACAAGAATTACATCGATTCCTTGAATACCGATCAGTCGAAAGCTTTCTAGTCAGCAAATTAAAATTCATGCACAATGTAGAATTTTTTTGCTAATAACCATTTTGAACTTGTCATCACTACTGATCTTGGAATTATTTTATTATTTTCATTTTATTTTTTGCACTAATTTAATAATATTGGAATGTGGATAGAAAAATTTCTGTCAAAAAATTACGTGGGAATGCGTATTATTTTAAAAGTTTCACAGGTGAGTATGAAATCGACTGAAAATCAAAGAGTTTTACAGTAATTATTACTGAACATGATGTAATATAATTATACCTAACTAACATTTGTTATCGAATGTTAATTAGAATGTTATTTAATTATAAAAGATATCGTATTTAACCCACAGAGAAAAAACAAAGAAAATGTTTTCTATATCTAATGTATCCTATAATAATACAATATTATAATAGAATATATATATATTATAATGATATAAAAATGTTTTATATCTAATGTAAAATATCATATTACGTTATTTTCTTTCTTCTAAGAATAATTATTCAGATAAGTTCTATTGAGGTTATTTGATTTTATATTAGCTTTGCGTTATTTTGCAGAACAATGTTTTTAAGAATAAATTAAGAAACTTTGTAAAATGTTCTATATTTGACACTAAGGAAAATTGAATGATTAGGACTTACTCTCTGTGACATTAGAGTGCTATCATTCAATTTGTGTAACATCTTCAAATTTTAGAGAGATTTGAATGATGCTGAGTAAAAAACAATTGAAAAAGGCTTAGAGATCGAGACCAAGATAATTTCAGAACTAAAACATCAGGAGAAATTCCTCATACATATCAATTTTTCAGTGATTAAAGTTGTATTTATTAATAAAAAGTTTTTTACATTCAAGCGTAATAAGTACTTTCGTATGATACTTGAAGGATAATACGTAAAAAGAAACCTATTTCAGATGCATTTCCTAGTTATAATAGCTTTTAATATTTTATTTATATTATTATTTAAGACAAATAGCAAGTCTTCAAATAAAATATGAAGTAACTAGTAATCAAATAAAATATGATGAAACTTGTTTATTAATATATATATATATATATATAAATTTTTGAAAAAATATTGTTAGTGACTTTTTTAAATGTAAATTTTTCAAATCAATTTATTTCGGCTTAAAACTCTCAAGAAGAAAATATTATAAATAAGTAACCTGGGAGCACACATTCATGTAATTTAATTGAATTTGTTTCTGAAATGTTTAAAGCTGCAAGTATTAAATCCTGTCTATAAACTACGGTAAGCGTAATATTAAAATAATTCATTTTTTAATTTTATTTCATAATATCTTCTTGACATAGTGTGAAAGTCTGCGTGCTCGTAACAAAGAAGTAAGTTTCTTGTGTAGTGGATTATTGGTTTTATTCACAGTTCCACGAAAAACACCGTGAAAAATAACGAACTGGTTTCACTTAAATTTCATAATTTTTGTCAGAACCGTTGCCGTAGTAACCTAATGTTCATGATAGCGATCTCCCGGCCGTCGTTATTTCAGTCAAGTCGTGGGTTTGAGTCCCGATGGCTCAAAAGACCCACCGTGTAGCGAGACCGATGCACGATCAAACCATTGAGGTTTCTGTTGGTGTAGCATGGAAGTCTAAGAAGGGATGTACCATTTCAAGTGTCGTCCTCGTCCCTTGACAAAGGTTCAAAATTGCGAGGTCCGTCACCAATATCTCTCGTGTTGCTTGTAAATGCCATAAATTAACAATCAATCAATCACTTTGTCGGAATCAGTCGCGCATTGTGAACGGGTGAGATAGTATGGATAGTAACTACACAACAACGACAAGCGACGGATGTCGTAATTGGTTTGTAGAGCTAATAATGCTCATTATTTTCGACCTCCTATATGGCTATTGATTTTGAGACATATAACAACTACTCTTTCCCTGGATTTAATTTTTTACAGAAAAATATTTATGTGGAAATAAAATTTAAGAGTTAAAAAAAGAGCTTTAAAGACAAAAAAAAATGATCATTTAAGATTTATAAATTCTTTTCTGAGGAAGAATCTGAGAAAGTTTACAAAAAAGTATTCAGTGGAATTTCACCGTCCAACCAAGAAACAGTAGTGTGGGTCAAGTGAGTTGGGGGAAGAGGGAAGTCGCAGAACTCAGCAACGAACTGAGCGCAAGGAATTTGATTGGCTAACTGGAGGATATCCGATAGGCCTGCAGATGACAACGCCCGAACTGCTGCTGCTCTTTGAAGAACTTCATGTCCATTTTGGGGCTGTTGAACAAATAACGTGCAGCAGTAGAAGTGCGTAACAGTCTTTGAAGGTACCGAATTTTCGACACAGCTCGTACATGAGGTGAAAAGAAACTAGTTCCTGTAGTATCCGTACTCACGAGATCTTAACATTACTGAACAGTTGTGTGAATAATTTTAGAGACAAGTAGATGAAGGAACTCCTCCATCTTCATCACAAGCAGAACTGGGAGATATTTTACTACAGGAATGATATGTAAGATACCATTATGTGAGGGATCTACGAGGAGTGGCTATTAAATGACGAAACTGATACAGTAAAACATTTTATTTTGATCTCATACATATTTACTTGTTATCACTTTCAATATACATTCCTCCTCTATCCCTAAAAGGCTCTATTTAAATCTTCCATTGTTCGAAACAGTGCTGGAAAGTCTTCCTCAGTCAGCTCTTTTAGGACGCGAGCCGTCTTTTTCACAGCTGGAACGTACTCAAACCTTGTTCCCTTTAATGCAGATTTCACCTTAGGAAACAGAAGTCACATGGCGCGAGGTGCGGCGAATAAGGTGGATGGTCTGATTCTGGGATGCTGTACTTGGCCAGAAACCTCTTGACAGACAATGCGGAAAGAAAAGTTCTTACACAATTTGGGTCGTTTTTTCCTTACTCTTTCACGGAGTTCAGCAAGAACGTGAAGTTAGTAATGTTGATTAATAGTTTGGCCTTCAGGAGCCCAGTGGAGGTACGCAATCTCATGAATATCCAAAAAAGAAACCAATCATCAATGTCTTGAATTTTGATTTGCTCATTCGAGCTTTTTAGGCTCCCGGTGAAGAAAGGCTCTTCCATTACATGAAACTTCGTTTCAGGATCATAAGTAAAAAAACACGATTCATCCCACATGTTATTGTCCTTTCCAATAAGTTTGAGTCATTTTCAATGGTATTCAAAGAGTCAATACAAACATTTTTGCTAGCTTCTTGTTGTTCAAACGGGAGAATTTTAGGTACCATTTTGGCACATGCATGTTAAAATTGTTATGCAAAATTTGCCTTATGGACTATTTGCCAATTCTTACGGTCTCAGCAGTCACACGAATACTTAACCCACGGTAAGATTGGACCGCAATTTTTTCGATATTATCATCCGTTTTTGACATGGGGGGTGACCCCCGCTTGGACCCTCTTCAGCGTTTTCTCGGCCACCTTGAAAATGCTTAAACCTCTCAAAAACACGTATATGCGCTAAACATTCATTGCCTTACACTTCTTTCAATACATTATAAGTTTCAGTAGCGTTTTTGCCATGTTTCGTGCGAAAATTGCACAAAAATTCGTTGCTCACTTATCATTTTTCCGGCAAAACAAAATATAACTCTAATGCGAATGAAGGCTACGGCTATACGGATTTGTTTACAGAAGCGAGAGGCACTGCATTCGAAAGAGAAAGTTTCACGCTAAACAGCTGTCGGTCACTGGCGCTTGGCGCGTGAGTACTTCTTCTGTGGGAGCGTCAGTCTCGTTATTTAATATTCGCATCTCGTATTATGTGATTCTATCTCTCATCGCATTGCTGCGAATGAGAGATAGCATCCATTGATGGACTAACACCAAATTAATAATCATAATTTATAAATTCCAAGTGTTTTTATTATTTTATCTAACCCTCGTATATTCCTATAAGACGAAATTACAATCGAATAGAAAACTTATATTAAAGTGGTCACTCCAGATTCTTGTAATGCTCCAGCGGCGAATCTTACCGATTTTATTTTTAAGGAATTATGAAAAATAGCGAAAAAATGTAACGTACAACTATACGGGCTCCCTTTATGCTTCGTTTTTGAGTTATCTAGAGCAATTTTTAATTTCATTTAAGTAATCATGAATAAGTGTCTTGTTATACATATTTTTTAATGTATTTTGAATAAGAGTGCAGTAATTCACCAATCATTTAAAAATATTTTGACAACGAAAATAACTGCACATGAAGATTTTTTTCTGAGATGTATAAATGCATTTCAAAGAAATGCGACAAAGGAAATGAGTAAATATATAAAACTATAGCCACAGCTATGGAATCTACAAATTTATACAGTATATAAAAATGCACTTTATGTATTTTATCAAAATATACCTAACTAGTATACACAAGCACGACTACTAATTAAAAGCGTAATAAAACGAGATTCTTCTTCCTAACGTTCAAAGGTTTAATAATGCCTTTCTAAGAAATATTAATAAGGATAGAGGTTATTAAATAGTTGTCATAAACTCTCATAGAAAAGGAAGTCTATTGTATATTAGACTACATGGCGTAAATGCACTAAATTAATGTAACTAAACTATTAATTTCCGTAAAATAGGTAATTAAATATGTAAAGCCGCAGGAATATTCATTTAATGTAACTAAAGGTTTCTATTAACATATTTTGAATTTTTATGATTTGTTTAATGTATATTAAATTTATTCAACGAGCTATTTTATACGGTTGCAAAATAAAAATCGAAACCAAAAGATGGATACTTTACGAATAACGGATAGCACATTTAAAATATAGGATGGAAAATATAATATAAAATTTGTTTCATTAATTAAAACGTTTTTAATTTTTTTTTCTGCTTACAAACACTAATTGGTTGAGTTTATTAACTAAGCTTAAAGTTTATAATACTTTTAATTGTGTACATTCACTATGAGAAATTTGGAATTATCAATAAATTTATGAAATAGATATGAATTAAATAGACCTTACACTACATTAATTCATTTTAAGACAAGAATGGCTCCTTTTAAGACATCATCATTTCTTAATATCAGCGGGATTTTTTTGTAAAAAAAATCAAAATCGATACGATATACAATGTTTCCAATTAATTAAAAGCAAGAAATTGGTAAAATTATTTAAGACACATAATTCAACAGGTGAATGGGAATAAGAATAAAATAGTTCTCGATTATTTCGAAACACTTCAAAGTTACATACAACGAAATAAGGCAATAAACAATAAAATTTCCGGAAATTCCTTGTCTGATAGCCTGATTTCGTTCGATAACTTTCTTTAAAGGATTATATCAATTAATAAAACTGACCTTGCTATTGCCCTAAATGTGTCTTCTTAACCTTATTAGAATCCAGTTTTTCCTAATGGAGTCTTTTAATTGCTTTGCAACTACTGCTACTTCATTCCCTGCAGAAGAATTAAAAGTAAAGGTCTGATTACATACCAAGCGAAATAAAAAAAAAAAATTCATTTTCTCTTCAAAACTTTAGTTATTGTAAGAGTGTTTAAAGCTGTACTCGTTTGATGAAATATTTCTGTATATTTCGAAAAGTGGAATTTTTTAAATCATGTAAAATTATTTTTACACTCTTATATAGGCTTGCAAATTTTATTTCAGTAATAAGAATAATAATGGTCACAAAATGTTAAAAAAATTACTTATGGTAGGATGTTTTTTAAAAGAAGAATTTAATCACTATATAAAATTTCTTTTTTTTTTTAAACATATAAACATGTGTAAAAACTGTTGATAATCAATTTAGGCCATGTGGATCCTTATCGGTTAGTCACTTATGTGTTGGCTGATTTATCGCTCAAGGTCATATGACGTGATATTACGTGGCATTAGGTTTTTTGATGTTTATTTTTAGTACATGATGTCTTGATTTGTAAAACGGTACTTGGAAATATTTGTCAATCTTCCACTGGTGAACTTATTCTTGCTAATCTTCTGCTCATTACGTGGCATGCTACATATGCTTATACTTAGATTCTCGGAAAGTCTTGATTAATGTTTGGAATTATTTACTTCAGTTTACCGTATTTTATTTTTAATTGTTATTCAGATAACTGAGAAATCTTCGACAAAGAGCTTGATTTAAGCAAAATTCAATAATCTTTACCTTTCTTAAAAATGAAAAACAATGAAAGCAATATTTTAACGTTGGGACTACTGTACAGCTTTGAATCCTTGTATGCAAAGAAAATAACATCACAACGATAATTATACTTAATTTTGTACACGGATTAATAATCAATAGATGCATATTTACAGTTGTTAGTCGTGTTCTTACCTTTAAGTAACATCGTGCATTCAACTCTACTGCACTTATGACTTTGAAAATTTGTAGATTGTTTATAAGTGTAGTATTCTGTATACATGGATGTTCATAGTTTAAATTTATAAAATATTAATATTTTGATGTTTATGATTTAAATATTTAAAATTCGTGAGTGTTTATATGAAAAAAAAATTAAGCCCAATATACAGTAAATAGTGTGAAAAATATAAGTATTATGGATTTGAAAAAAAGTAAAAGAAAGTGTGCCAGAATCCTAAAAAATCAAATTTTGAGAAAAACACAAATAGTTATTTTTCTGTTGTCGTAGCACGTTTATATTTTTAAAAGTGAGTTTTCCAGCGTTCCATTTTCAAATCCTCATAAACATTACATTTATGGAATATTCGAAGTGTCTCTAATATTTCACAACAAAACTAAAAAAATGTGAAAGTTGAAGCATATTGACGTCTCAGTAAATATTATTAAAGTTTTAATAAAATACCCCTCCTCCTCTCTAAAAAAACGCCTTGTTACTGTTAATAAAATATAAAAAGGCACAATTTATGGAGATACACGGCCATTCCATTTCCTTTCTACAAATGAAATAAATATTAAAGAAATCTGCGAATTTTGTAAAACGTAACTAGTATTCATATAGATTTACAATTCATTTTGTCACGCATTTAAAACAAAATGAACGAAATCAAGAGATAATATATATGAAACATGTAAAAATCTGTATCTGTTTCGTGTAAATATTTATCTGTCTTAATCTGTATCTATTTCATGTAAAAATAACAAAAAAAAAAATTTATGAGTTCAAGATTAAAATAGGGGAAGGTAAAAAAAAATTGTGTAAAATATTTAACATTCAACAAAATAAAATGAAAAACCTAAAGAGAATGTCTCGCTTTGTCTGAAATAACAACTATTGTCGCATAAAAACGAGAATAACAATTAAAAATGTCTTTTTCAACGATTTACGATTAAGATTTTCTGACGTATTCATTACCGAAACAATAAACAGTATTGAGTTTGAAAAAAAAAATTACTCTTCTCACAAGCTTTCAAATCACTCAGCTAAAACAACAAAATTTTCAGACCACTCGTTAGGAATTCCTTGACGATTCCTTTTACTTCATAAAAAAAAACCTGACATTTAAAACATTTCGTTCAGAAAACAAGAATTAGAAGACAGAAATAAGTAATTAGTATTCCTATGGGTACTTTTTTCTACTTCTAAACATGTTTGATTATCGCTGTCTGCAATGGGTTCTAGTCGCAGGGCTAAATCTTCCAGTATGTGAGTTTTTGCCGCTAGTTACAGTGCTTTCTTGTTCCTAAAACGTGAGATGAAAAAGGAATTTCCTCGCTTTTGAGGCACTACAATAGACAGAAATGAAAGTGCTTAAACGATGGTATTATGTGTGAGTGTTGATCCTATAATTAGGTTTGTTGAAATCAAATTATCTCGGCAACTAAGCTTTCTTTCTTTTCAGTTGATTGTTTTTCTGTGTTTGGACAACGTGTTAGATAACCTTAATTTTCTTAGGATATTTGTTTCATTCGTAGAAATGTCGTTAATTAATCCTGTCTTTAATTCAGAAAAGAAATAAATTACATAACATTGAGAACTAGGATCCTTTTCTAAAAAAAGTCCTTGCTTATTTTTTAAACATAGTATAATCATAAAATGAGATTAATAATCAGTAAAAAATTATCGCAAAATGAGGCCAAATATACTTACGATTTGTTAAGTAACAGGTTGGTTGGATGCATTTATGGCACTGAATCCTCAAGAGAATTATTGTGCCAAACACCAGGTGAATAACACTTGTGATGATATGGTTGTACTTATGAAAGCATTTAAGTAACAGACTAAGTAATTATAATAAAAATCTGGTGATCATAAATTATTTTTTCTCAACATACTACATATGTTAACAACTAAGAAAAACTTATAAAAATCGAATGATTTAGGAAAAGAAGACTAGGTACACTTTTACCGCTTTCGGCATTACTTGCGATTGTATAACTTTTCATTTCGGTTTCAAATGTATATTCTCTCCAGCATTTCTTTAACATAATGGAAAACATCATTTGGGCATTTCCTTTAGCACAAGATATCAGTTACTAAAAAATTTGCTGTCATGTTGTATTCAGAAGGAAAAAGCATTTTATGATTTTTCGAGCAATATTTATGGATCAAAATAGTCTTTCATTACAAAAAAAACTTAAACTCTCACTTTTTTAACCTATAGTATCACTATAATGGATGAAATACTTAACTAGTTACATTCTAAAATGTAATCTGCATTGTTGCTAAAACGCAACAACTCCTAAACATATTCATAAAGTAAAATGCATGTTAAATTTAATAAGACTACCCACGATGGGCTGTTTGCATTTGTACACTTTTATAATAACTTAATAATAACTTCAAATACTACTTTTCTCCATTTCGAATGAAATATATATATCCAGAAATAATATTTTACTTCAATCACCAGGATATAAAAAGTTAAATTTTCAAGTGCATCATTAAATTCTGCAATCCATACATAAAAAAATGAAAAATGTATTAATTATTGGAATATGTACATTATTATACGAAGGTTTCTATTTCTAATTCTTAGAAATTGTTATATCTATATCTATCTATTATATCTAGCTTTTAATGAGTCTAGAGAAAAAAAAAAGAAATCAAGTTTGAAAATACAAACAATATCAAGAAACAAGCTATGCTAAAATATACAGTGGCTCAAAAAAGTATTGGAGCAAAACAAACTTTCGAAGATCTTTTTTGGAAGAAAAATCAACAGTTTAATTTTAATAAACTTTCTCATCTGTCATTCCTGATGAATAAATAAAATTTTAAAAAGCTTAAAATTAACTTAAAACATATCTAAATAATTTTAAAATTATATATTTCTGGTGTAGAAACTGAAAGTAGCGACCTAAAAAGTACTGGAGCATAACAGAAACAATCATAATGTCCAATTCTGGTAGATTAACTGCAATCAAAGATTTCTAACCTCATTTTTGAAGTTTGATTTGAAACTCAAAGTTTAATGTCTAAAAACTGCATTGCTAATATGGGTCGGAAAACTTCTGAAATTGCGTATGATATTAGAAAATTTATAATTCATCATTGGAATCGTAAAAACATTGAGAAGAAAATAGATGAAATATTAAAAGTGAGTAAATCTTTAATTCAAAGTATTATTTCGAAGTACAAGAAGACAAGAATCCTTGAACGTGCAGGACATCCAAAGCGTTTCGTTGAACATAAGGAACGATGTATCGTAAGGAATATTACTACCAATCCAAAACCCAGTGCAGTAAAATTGACAAAAGAGCGCGTCAGAGGCTTAGAAAGTTTGCCGATTCAGAAAAACTTTCATATATGTATTGAGAAAGTATATTTTTCGTGGGCGAGTATCTAGAAAAAAGAATATTTCATTAGTGAAGCAAATCGAAAGGCCCTCGAACAACTAGTTAAAATCTTGTGACGTTGTGCTTTTCACTATTTTTTTCTTATCCCTTACCTCCGGGACCTTATAATCATTTGAATTGTATAAAATTACAATTCATTTCCCAATCAAAATGAAACGTGATGAGGTAAATTAGATGAAGATAGAAATGAAATGAAGTGAATTAGAGATAGTGGTATATCAATGAAATAGAAATGAAGGAAGATAGAGGATAACGACTTGCTGACAAAGCTTTGTAATAAGGATTGAATCCACTTATTAGATTTGTAGAATGAAGAGAATTCTGATGAAAGTATTAAGCTCCGAAATTACCGTTTGTGATAATTGATGAGTTCCGAACGAGAGAATTGTGGTAAGCTAAGATTTCATATATATATCATAATTTAGGATTATGGTATTAATTGGGATTCCAGAGAGAGCGACATTCGTTATATATTCTCCCGTGATACTTGATGAAATATTTTAGTTTGTTCTTTCGCGTTGAAGATTTACCTTTCTAATTTTTTTTTATCTTCTTTTATAAATGTTTCATATTTTAAAATTTATATAGTTTTTAATGATCTTTGGCGCAGCATAGGTGTTTTGGCTCTTGGCTCTAAAATTGAATTGTCATCACTCTTCCATTTGTTCTTCAATTGGAGTAATTATAGCTTAAAACATTTGATTACGATATGACGCAAGAGCAGAGTAATGAAGGGCAGTCAATATAACATACATTCCAAATTCTTCCAGGTTTTTGGAACTAGATAATATTTGTGGTCAGATTAAGTACAATGTTTTTGGAGGTAATGGAAAGCAAAGTATACGACGCAAATATAATTCCCTAAACTTAAGTTGAAGAATCATTTTCTTACTGTGAATTTATAAGCGCTGCTGATGTTGGAAATCCTTTAATTGATTGGAAAATGGACATATTTGTTTATTACAATATTTTGAAACAAAGAGAGCAAAAAAAGAGCATATCAGATTTTATCAGGATAAATGATCCAAAACATAATGCTCATATTTGCAGACTTTGAACTTTGTATAACTGTTCACATGTAATCAGAACACTTGCCTAGAGTCTTGATCCTAATCCTTTCGAGCACATTTGGGATCATATGGATAAATAGAATCCATAAATTTAAAGTTTTTAACAAAAATGTGCTTAGGAAAAACTGGTCCATAACAGATCGGAAGGGAGAAGGAGAAAAGGAAAGTTTTGTGAAAATCTAGTGAACTATATATGCCTAAAACGCCTAATGAAGTTGAAAAACGTAAAAGAGGCGCGAAACATTATTAAGGAATATTTACAGAGTTTTTATAAATGTTATGTTTGCATGCTTCAATATTTATTTGAGTTTGTGAAGTATATTATAGTTGTTTAACGATGTCTTAAATTTATTTTGAGTTCTTAAAATTTTATTAATCATCAGATATGACATGCAAGCATAGCATTTTATTGAAATTAAATAGTTGATTTTTCTTTCAAAAAATGTTTGGAAGTTTATTTTGCTCTAATTCTTTTTGGAGTCACTGTATAAGACTTGAAACACACATGAATTTTTAGTACCAGTTACCTCAAACTCGATATTAGTGTATATCTTTCCTTATGCTTAATGCAAAATTTGAACAGATTATTTACGATGTGTTTTAATATAAGAGGTATTTGATTAGGCTGAAAATGTCTTCCCTGGGTAGTATTTACATTAGACATTTAGGGAACTTTACTGTGTAGTTAGCAATGTAACTCATAGGAAATTAATAAATCAATGAATTCTGTGTGTATTTTTGTACACATATGATTGTTTTGTTGATTTGAATTGATTTTCTTTCACATCTGTACGAATAATTTTTAATTATGAACTTCTATTAAATGAACATAACACTTGGACTAGTACTTCAATCTCATAACTTCTACATGGGCATTGAGATCTATTTAAATTTCACGTTCATTAGTTTCCATTATTATGACAGGTTTTAGTGAAACCAAATTTCAAACAAAAACTGGTTTCAAATATATATGACCGCAATGCTCGAATCTTAATATTAAGCTAACTCATCTCCATACACGTAATTTATTCCCATAAAAATTCTATAATAGATTTACGATCAGCTTGCGTGTGTAATGAGCTTCCAATAATTTTTGATCGATTATTTAGTATTATTTTATACATTTTTACTTC
Source organism: Nephila pilipes (assembly GCA_019974015.1). Taxonomy (NCBI): domain Eukaryota; kingdom Metazoa; phylum Arthropoda; class Arachnida; order Araneae; family Nephilidae; genus Nephila; species Nephila pilipes. The sequence continues at coordinate 701,105 of BMAW01099477.1, read as the reverse complement.
GATTCTATTTCTTCCTGCAAGTCCACGTTTACTTCATGAAATTATTTAAAAGGAAGTAATTGCATTTTATGCATTATAACGCTCTTAGATGCAATCTGGAAGAGAGATTAATGTTGTGATTAAGAGATACTAATAACAAGAACAATAGAGAGAGAGAGAGAGATGTTGCAAAAATGCACTTCTTAGATTGAAAATATCACTAACTTTTCCTAAGGTCATAGGGAATTTTTTCAACTTTGCGAGTTTATTGTTGAAACTTGCATTTTCGCATCTGATTATATTAAGTTACCGCGAGTTCACAGCTACCATTGTTTCCATCAAGTCGTATGTTTGAGTACTGATTTCACTAAGATTCGATGCAAGATGGTTTTTCAGTGCATTGTCGACGATTTGTGTTGGATCGTTGAATTTGTGGAGATTCCAAGTTCACCCAATGGTTTGATGTGGAAACTTGAAGAGGAGAGAGGAGTTGCCCGCTCAAATGTTGTCACTTGACCTTGACTGATAATTACAAGGTCTGTCGCCAATAGTCCTCATGTTGCTTCAAATTATAACGTTAATAAATCAATCACTCAAACAAAAC
>BMAW01099477.1:619519-700512 GCA_019974015.1 Nephila pilipes | reverse complement strand
GTAGCTTAGTGGTCATGGTCGCGGATTTACGTCAGGCATTTCGTCGAGTCATGGATTCCAGCCCGGAAACTACCAAAGACCTGCCGTGGGGCAAGGCAGATACGCGTTAAATCTGTCGAGATCTCAAGGTCTCCCGTTGGCGTGGTGTGAAAGTTTGGGAAGGGAGGCACCAGCTGAGGTGTCATCCTTAGCTGACCTCTGCTGAAGTGTCATCCCTTTGACTGAGGTTCGTTACCAATAGCCTTCGTGCTGCTTTTAAGTGCGACGTTAATAAACAATCACAATCATAATCTCATTCGGACAGTGTAGTGTTAATGAATGTCACACTTACAATTGTTTCACACTTACAGTTAATCAAAATAACGTTAAATCTCACTGTTTCAATTATGTTACGGAAACAAGGAACTTGAAGTATATATTTGTATAATGTATGATCTATGATGTTTTTTTTTACATTGTTGCATTATTATTAATAAAGGAATTTAAGTAAAGATGAGTCAGCTGCATACAAATTTTTTATAACGTACGCTTTGAATGCATAAAAAAAAGAATCAATTCAATATGCTTATTTTATATTTAATGCGTGGGGAAAGTATTATGTATGTCCACATTTTAATTCATTTGCTACACTGAAAAGCGTTATAATTCTAATCATATTAAACTTTTTTTTAATTTTACTTTCAAAAGAAAATTCTTGTGATTTAGGAAAAAAAGTGTCCTATTGCTTAGAGTATTTCATACCTATATATATATATATATTTATTTAAAGTATAATAGCAAATGTTCATTTAAAATACTTCTTGAAATCATAGTCTATATTTGTATCGATTGTCTAAGATTTCTGTCTTAAAATTTAGCTGAAACTTTTTCTCCCGTTTCTCTAAAAGTAATTTAAATGATAATTATATCATCTAAAAATTTCCGAATATATGAAACAAATTACTGATACGTATGCATGGGAACAAATCGATATGTAATATCCAAAAATTTTTTAAATAAAGTCCTGCATTTTTGTCTTGGATAAATCTCTTACAGTGGGAAAAACAACAGCAATGGAAAATGCTGTTTATAGTTTCTTATTTTCAAAAACTAAATTAAAAAAGTTTTGACACTTTCTTCAGCTTATCAAATAAATAAAAAAAAAATACCATAGTAATATAGAAAGTAGAAATAGTTTGGAAATTAAAAAGAAACCAGTGTTACTGAAAAATCTGAAAACTTCTTGCAAAATATTAAATCACTGGTGTGCATGTGTTTGCGAGGGCCTTTTAAGAGAAAAAGACTCGAGTCAGAACACAAAAAATATAAAACCTCACTGCCTCTGAGTTAATATTAAAAGCAACAGAAGAAAAACAAATGTAGAAAAACGAGTAGCAAACATATACATTTTAAAAAACAATTTTTTTCTTTCACAGTTTTCTGAAACTAAATTGAAAATATTCTGACATCGGTTTCAATTTGATAAATAAACATGAAATATCATACTATAGTTGAGCGTGGAAATCATTTCCACACGTTGGAGAGAAGCAAGTGTTATTAAAAAAAGTTTGAAAGAATTGTAAGACGTCAAAAATTGTGCGTAAAATGTCCGGGATTGTGAGAGCATTAAACTAATAAAGTTTACATTACGTATTAGAGTAAGATATAATTATTTTATTTTTCGAAAATAAATACAGAAAAATGTGAAAGTCGTATTCTTCATCGAATATATTCATTATAATAATCATTAACGTGATTTCCTAACAATATATCAAACCATTCAGGTGAGAAAATTATAAACAGCTTTATAAAATAATTATCAACAAAAATTTTGACCCCTTTCCCTCATCTGCGAAAAAGTATAAAGCAACACCTAAATTGAAAGGTGACGTACGTTTCTTTCAAAGAGGATTAACATGAGCGTCAATTTTGTTAAAAACACAAATGTTTGACTTAAGTAATTAAATGTATTAATGTATTAAAATAAAATAAATTAAGTGTCGAAAGCAATCTAATTAGCGAATTAGTGAGCCTCTTTGTAACGAAGCGAATTTTATGAGGATTAAATAATTAATTTTTAGGTTCGTTTGCTTCTTTTCATTACCTTCATAATTGTAACAAAAATTAAAATACTAAAATGGGATACTGCATTTGAAAATGAAGTTTATTACGAGTGTTTCAATACTATTTCTGATTTTTAATTAGTTTCCCTTTCCTCACTTGTACCTATGGATTTAATATTCATATATTTCGTGAAACGGAATATATACATGAAAGCGAGGAAAGAAAATATAATTAAAAAAAACTAGAGATAATTCTGAAATGCTTGCATAAAAGATTAGTTTGAAAATCTAAAATTCTTATCCTTAAAATTAATAGATAATGAATAAACAGAAATACTCACAAATATCATCTTTCATTCTGTTTATTCATAATTGAATAATTTGATTGAAAGGAATTTTATATTTTCAAACGAATCTCTGCAATTATACACAAGTACTGAGAGCTTCAAAAGCAATAATATTGAGAGAAAATCACCAAACATCTGCAGAAAATCATAATAGGATTGACAGATCAAACAATAAAAGCAATTACGAATCGAAATTATTTGATACATTAATATAAAGGAATTCAGTAAAAATGAAGCGACAGTATCAAAAAATATTTCAATATGGTGAAACTGTTCATTTAACTTCTCTATAATCCATGGGAAAATAATATAAAATCTCATTATAAATACAACGTTGCTTTTTAGGTTTTTATTTATTTAAATATATACTAAAAACAGTCGCTGAGGATGAATATTTGCCCACAAGTTAAATATCTTTTCTACATCTGTGGATTAATTCATATTTACTGATGTATTATAAAATAAATATATTTATTGAAGTAGATTGAATATTTGGTAGAAATATTTAAGAACGAGAGCATTACCTGATACTCATGATAATGCTCACAGTCATCACTGTTTTTACATTTTGTTTCAGAATATTTGAATCATTCTTTAGCCATCTCTCATTCTTCAGCTTGTGGCTGCGTTAGACTAATGATCATCTAGCTCTGACGGGATGTGGAACTCTAGCTCTGCTAGAGCTTGTATTGAGTAGCAGAGTCAGAGCATATTCCTGAAAAATTCAGCAGCGTGACCACTTGTCTGAAAGATACGAATACTTTCAAGTGTTTTCGAATATGTTCTACTCACGGACAACGCGTGATATAAATACAGGAGACAACCGAGAGTTGGACAGTTTCAAATTTTGAATTCGGAGTGGCAAGCGCGATATGGAAAGCGAAATATAGTATAGTAATAATAATATTGATTAGAATTATTTGTATTTGAGGCTATGTGCCTTTTGTGTGGATTTGTATAAATATAGAAAAAAATGAGACATAGATAGGGAGTGAAGATCATTTGAAGCAATAGGGATTTCAATGTTACGTGATCGAGTCGAGTAATAAAGCAAAGCGTATAATTTGTTATAAAACAATTTCCCGAAAGAATATAATATGAAACGTCATTATGAGACTTAACTTATTAGAATTACTCCAAATTTACAGGAAGCCTACGGTTACAAACATATAAATCTTTGAAAGGCGGGTTGAAATCTCAGCAATTTTTGTTTAACAAAGTAAATGCTGAACAAGGAACAGGAACTCGTGTTTGTTTCCGCGTATCTCATTTAAAGTGAAACATAGGAAAGCATTTACTGAGGATGAATTGATCAAGGATTGCATGATTGTAGGAGCAGAGTAAATGAGTTCAAAAAAGTTGATTTAATAACATGAGTTTATCAGCAAATAATGCAGCTCGAAATGTAGATAATAATGCAGAAAATAACAATTATATTGTGTATGACAAAATAGACTCTTAGAGTGGCGCCCTTTGACCTGAATGAATCAATAGATATTTCAGCTTATGCTCAGGTGTTACCTTTTATTCGAAGGATATGTGAAAATAGGGAAGTGTATGAAGAGCATTCATTAAATTCGCAACCCAACCACCAGAGGAGATATTTTCAAAGAAATTGAAATTGCTATTTAAAAGAACGATTTTCATTGGAAGAACTTGAAATGTATCATTACTGATGGTGAAAAAGCATGAGTGCTCTCACTTATCAAAGGCCGTAGAAAATGACTGTGTTTCATAATCATTAATCGTATGTTGCAGCATTTATCGATAGTCTTTGTGCTGATAATGCTTAGACATATCAGAAATTTTAAAACCAGTCATGTCAGCTGTTAATTATATCAAATCACACGAACTCATTCATCATTAGTTTCTAGAGTTTAAGAAAGAGATAGGATAAAATGACTTATATTCCAGTATGCTGGCTTGAGGGTTGTATAGTTGTTGGAGCTCTTAGGTCTTGCGGACTTTAACATACAGTCAAAAAGCTGTTAAATGAGTTGCTTCGAAATGTTACTTGTAAAGGAAATTGCAAAATTAAGATAAAATTGAAAAAGACATTGCATCTTAAAAAATAATTTTAAGTTAAAAAATATTAAATACTAAGAAAATTATTTGAGAATTTTAGAGAAACTTTATAAAGAGTTGCTATTGGTTGCAATTAGTTTTATGTTGGAGAGAAATTTTGCTGTCTAGCTAGTCAGGGGGCAGTCTTTCACGCTGGTAGAAAATCAGAGGGGAAAATTTTTTCCGTTGGGAATATCTAACTCAAGAACTAGCTGTCCTATTGATCGAGAGCGTGGCCCCATAAGTTAGCAATATTTTTTATAGTTAAACTGGAAAATGAATAAGACTTTGAAAATTTGGAATAAGAATAGTTGGGAAATTAAGAGGAAAACTAATATATATATATATATATATATATATAACACATCGATCAATAACTCCCGAGTCTAACATTGAAAACAACATTTTTTTTGCAAAATTTTTTTTTATTCATCAACATAACACCTTTTGTTAATCACCTTTTAGGGTGATACAATCGTTCCAACGCTTTTCCAAATCTTTTTTTTTTTTTTTTTTTTTTCAAAAAAATTTTTTTTTGTTGCGAGTAAATAGCGATAAACAGCTTTCTGAATCATCGACTCGTTGCTGTTTTTGTTCCATCGAAAGCAATCGCGGCACCCACTTGGAAAAAACCTTTTTCACTTCACTTCAAAAAACCTTTTTCCTGGTCCGATCGACTTAAAATTTTGACACGTTTCAAGCAAAGGTTAGTACTCTAGAAAGACCTGGTTACTGGTTTACTACGAGCGCCATCTCTGGGTTAGTCTCGGGAGTTATTAATCGATGTGTTATATATATAAATTTTACAGTGAAATATTTCTGGGTCTATTAATACAGTTATCTTGAAGTGTATTCTTCAGTTATTTAGAGGGATCTGTTGCCAATGGTTTCAAGAGTTGTAAAAATTTTTCTTGAGATATTTATAATAAATTCTAAAAGGATAGAAATTTTAAGACGCTGGCTTAACTGTGCAACAGTTCTAATGTGATATTTTGAGCTCAGAGACATAATCGCAATTTTTCTGAATGAATGGAAAAATCCTCTGGATGAATTACAAATCAATGATTGGTATGGAAATTAACATTTTATAAAGATTTAACAAAACATATGAATGAGCTTAATTTAAAATTACAAAGAGAAAGGCAGCTCCTTTCTGATTTATACATTCATATTACGTTGATTCGACAAAAAAAATTGTTTTGTTTCAACCCTAATTAAACAAAAAGTTTTTCCCGCATTTAAATACATGACAAATATTCAGATAGTAAACCGAGATTCCATTTCTGTTACATTTTCCAATTAAAGCTTTGGGTGCTTCCAAAATTTTCCCTCTCGATTTTCAGATTTTGATGCAATTGCAAACGACATCAAGGTTTTTCAAAACCCTTTTAACGCCTACATAGAAACCTTTTTTTTAGAACTAAAAATAGAAATGATTGATTTGCAGTATAGAGATATATTTGAGGAAAATATTTGCATTGTCATTGGTGGAATTTTACAAGAGTCTTCCATTCACACACTTTGATTACTTGTATACATTTCCTCGTGACTTTATTTTCCACTTTCGAAACTACTTATCTGTGTGAAAACACACACACTTTCTCCAAAAAGCATCCAAAAAATATTTACAGATCCAAGTTATCTGATGATCATTTGAAATCTCTACAGATAATTTCCACAAATAAACTTGATTCACATCTGTAAACAATTGTTAGTGGAAATTTACAGGTACATAAACCTCATTAATTATAATTATAATATTTAATTTCGTAATGTGAATTATATATCCATGTGTGTCACACTTTTTGTAAGTTTGTAAGTTAAATTTCATATAATTAATTTTTATATTTAAAATATTCATTCTCTAATTTTATCAATAGTAGTTTCGGTATCTTTTGAAATGTGTGAATAGCTTACTTTTTGACTACGGATATAGAATTAGCTTAAAATAATAGGTAGTTAACATATTCACCGTTATTCTTCAGAACTCTTAAAATGCATTTTCCTAAATTTAAATATATTGCGCAACTTATAATCCTTTTTTTAATATCCCTCCAGTATCATGTAATAATTAGAAACAAAGAACTGTAACTAAATAAACATAGCATTAACTCAAAATATGTTGACAGATGATGATGATAGAGAAGTTTTATTGGCACAAGAGCCAGATGTGGCCATACTGCACCAAACAAAGTAAATCTGTGATCTAAACATTAAAACATTGAAAAAAGATTGATAGACAAAAGGTCATGTAAGAAAGTAAAGTTTATTGGCGCATGAGCCAAATATGGCTATGCTGCGCCAAACAAGAATAAACTGGGGCCTAGACGAGAAGAAATTGAGGAAAAGACAAATTGGTTGACAAGAAGGAGGATCGAAAATAGAGAAGGATCGTTAGGGTATCCCGGGGACGCGTCACCCGTGTTTACCAAAGACAGTAAACCCCATGGGACAGAAAAAGATCACTAGGGTACCTCGGCGTCATGATGCCCGTACTTGCCTAAAGAAGGCAAGTCTCTGAAGTCTCCTGATATAATCCCCAGGGGCAGGGTGCCCTGCTATACCCCCAGATGCTGGGTACCCGTTTTAGTCACCTCTTTCGACATGCATGAGCTACAGTGGACTATTCTGTCATTCTCTGTCACCACACGGGTCTGTGTTGACAGTTACGATATATATTTAAAATTACAAAGAGAAAGATAGCTTCTTTCTGATTTATACATTCATATTATGTTGATTCGACAAAAAAAAAAGTTTTTTTTCTTCCAACCCTAATTAAACAGAAAGTGTTTCGCGCATTTAAAGTTTCACGCAAAAAGTGTTTCACGCATTTTGATAATACCATATCTAGTTGTTATTTTTTAAATAGATTTACATTTGTAATTATTATTACAAAAATAATATATTTAAGAGAAAAGTTCTCAATAAAAAAATCAACTTCATGTCTTAATATTTAAAACAGTAGCTTATCTTCTCAACAGGTGGCCGAGGTAGGCTGGTAGTCTTAGTCGCGGACTCGATGCCAGCGTTGTTTCCGTCGAGTCGTGGGTTGGAACTTTGATGCTATTGAAGACTCGCTATGTAGCAGGGCTGATGCACGTTCAATCTGGTCGAGTTCCCAAGTCCTCCCATTGGCGAGGTGTGGAAGTGTGGAGAGGGAGGAGCCAGCTCAGGTATTGTCCTCAGCACTAGGATGAGACCTAAAAATACGAGGTTCATCACTAATAGCCCTCGTATTGCTTCTCCGTGAGAATTAAATGAACAATCACATATCTTCTCAACAAGTTTATTTCAAAGTAATTGCGACATCAATTTTTTTTCCCGTTCTCTCTCCTATGATTAGCTAACATCGAAGTTAATATTTTACTTTTATCTCTTTATTCATGAAGTACAAATCCATCCCTGTTTTGCGAACAAAGATTAAACGAGATGAAACTAAAGAGTAGGAAAAAAAGCCATCGATTCACTTTAAGCATTTTAATTACTTTTTTGTGAATGTTTATCATCTCGCATCACGAAAGGCCTCTGCAGTAAACAAATTTGATCGATTCACCTGAACCTTATTCTCAGCTCATCGTTTTCAAAGCGAGTAGTAATAGTTCGTCTCACGAAACAACACAATAACTGCAATCTTTACTCGCTTCTAGCAATTTTGTACAAGCGAACATTTTTTTCCTCTCTTGAAATCTTTGACGAAGTTGAAAAAAAAGCATGAAATGATGATGAAAAGAAATAAAATCGATTTTTTTTCTTGTTTTGCCATTCCGTGAACCCTTGAGAAATAAAAGAGTGAAAGTTTTAAAAGAGAGAACGATGACCTTAGTTTCTAGAAAACGAACCGGTTTTACAATATAAGAGGTACTTGGGTTAGCGAAATACGCGACATGTGAGTTCGAATTGTTTCCTGTGTCACCCACAGAAAATATTATTTTTTAACTTTTTATTACTTAAAAAAAAAACCTGCGAAGGAAATTGCTCTGAAACGAATGAAAGAGAAATTATCTGTTGCATCTTTTACTCTTGATATGTTGAGGAAACTTCTCAGTTGATAATAACTCGAGAAATGACAATAATCAACTGAAATATTTAGGTAAAAAATCTCGAATATTAGGAGTGATAAAACAAAAACGGCATTAAAATAAAGTAATAGATATGAGTGGTAAAAAAATATTTAATCTCTTTTAGTTTATAAAATTATAAAAGAACCTCTACAAAATGCGAAGGTTTTGAAAAAAGTCTGTGGATATAAGTAAAAGATGATGGTAATGAAGTCAAAAGTGATTTGCTTCTTATCTTAATAGAAAAGAAACAGTGTATCTTCGTCTAGTAGAAAGTACGAGGAATAAGTGTCATCTCTTTCAAATTTTATATCATCTCCGATTTAGACAGTTTTTTTTTCATTAATATGAATTTTTAATATGTATAGTAAGCTCGTTTTAATCCGGTATTTGATGGTTCGGCGCTTCCAACAAGCCTGGAGCAATCGAGCTGCTTTCCTTTAGATTTTTGGATGTGGATTCGGGTGTTTGTTGACTTCGACCAATATTGGACAAATCTCGATGTAACAATACTCGCATTTTCGCACAGTACTTATCTCAGCTATCAGTTTTTATTTCAGTTCTGTATTCGTGTTTTGTATCTGATTACATACCACGTTTGCGCAATATTACAACTGTATACATACAATTTTCTGTACAGTAAAATGTTCTCGGAGTCCAGCTAGTATTCTTCAAGTGCTATTAAAACTAATAAGTTGAAGCAGGTGATTAGAGTAGCTTGTCACAGCTTGTTTTTTAGCTATCATTGTATATCCTTAAGTGGCCGCTGTAGCCTAGTGGTCATAGCTTCGGACTCGTTGCCTGGCGCTTTTCGTTCAGTCGCGGGTTAGATCCTTGGCCGCTAAAGACCCGCCGTGTAGCCGGGGCTGATGCACGTTAAATCTGTCGGGGCCCAAAGTTCTCTCGTTGGCGTGGTGTGGAAGTTAGAAGAGTGTTAGAAAGAGAAGAAACTGACACAATCAAATTGTTAATTTTATACATGTTGCTAATATCTAAAACAACATACGACTGTCTAGTATTTTATTGGCATTTTTTTGTACATTGCTGTGTGTTGCATATTATGGGTTTGTTTCATTTCATTCTGCTCGTAACTTTTTGAGTAATTACTATTTTTGTTATTTTTCTATAATTTATAGAAACCAATGCATTTCTCATTTGGATCGTGTAACGTCAAAAAATATTAGAAACATCCATAATGAAATTTTGGAGTTAAGAATCAGAAAAAGAATTGTGTTTATTCTACCTTCAGCAAAAAATAAGAAAACAAAAGCAATGACAAAAAAAAGCCTAATAAGGATATGCTTATAAATTTCTATCCCATTTCGCTAAAAATGTCTTGCTGAAATTTAAGCGATTTAAATTTTTTATTAGTCACTCATCTAAATTATTTCATAATTCCTTTATTTCCTTACTCTTATAATAAATTATTTTATTTGAAAACTGTGCTTTCCTATGATTTCATACTTTAAGGTTCCCGTTACAGGCCATTTTGATTTTGTGAACGTAGTGTTAATCCTATGAAATTTCTTCTAAATTCCTTAATTCTACACTATTTTATCTATTTAATTGTAATATAGTGCATCCGAAAGAGCAAAAAATAACGAAAGTTTCTGTGGCATTATATTTCCTCCAAGCTATCTGAAAATATTTTAGAATATTTTTTAAAGAACGGAAGGCCTAGAAACGAATAATTAAAATAGAGGTAAAAATATTTTTAAAAATCGGAGGAAAAAGGTTACTCGGGAGAAACCATCATTATTTTTTCCTTTTTTCGGAAGCATTTTTTTTTTGCATTAAAGTAAATAAAGTAGTATAGATTGGAATACAGTAATAGAAATTCTACAGAATTAACATTATATTCGCGAAATAAAAATGGTCAGTAGACGGGAGCCTTAATATTAAAAGACTTTTCTAAGATTTCATAGTTTAATATTGTTTCATAAATAACATTTAATGTTTAATAGAAAGTTATCTGCAGCAATAAAACTAAAGTGGTTTTTCCCCCCTTGAAAACTTGCTGTAAAATTCAGTGCATTACTGTTTGATTCTGGTAAGTACTTCCACAGATGTTTTAAGAAATACTCCGGAATCAATCTTGATACAAGTTAAACTTTTAATTCCCCTCTCCCCTCCATATATTATCAAAATCAAATCTTAGAAGCTGTATATAAGTTTAAGTTTTGATTTCAGTAAAGAGAAGAAAAAAAGAAGTAAAGTTGCTTAATGAAAAATTAGAAAACACTTTTCTTGTTATTGAGCATTGTTTACTCTTTCTAGTTCGTAAAGGTTTAGAAACTTCAAGCAATGAAAAACAAATTCGCTCTATGGGATTTATTTATTTTAAGATAAATAAGGATGTTTCTGCAAATGTTTCAATATTTATGATTTGCCGTTGAGTTTTTAAGTTTATTTTCAAGCAAAATATCTCATTATGAACGTTAAATACTGAAAACTTTCAACATCGTTAATAATAAAAGGCTAAATAAAATAAATAATTTTGCTCTCTTCAGTTTTAGAAACTTCTTGATTTGAAACATTTTCTTAATAAATGATTATCTCCTGATCAATGTTTTATAGCATTCAGTGCCCATTAAAAATGCTAAAAAATACATTAGGTGCTAGTTGAGATAAGAAACGTTAATGAACAAAATTCTTCAACACGAAGCAAAAGTTGTCGAATTTCAATCACAAAGATTAAATGAATTTTTGCACGAACACAAATAGTATCATTATTTTTCATTCTGAGAAAACTTCCAATCTGTTAACTGTATATATTTTTAACAAAATTTCAAAAAAATATCAATTAGGAAAATAAAGTGAATGTACATAAATCAAATATGTAGCATAATTATACATGCAGATAATGGCTTTTAAAAATTTCAAAACAAAAAATTTCGAATAATTATACTTTGTTAGAAATTAATCATGAGTAAAGTAATTTATTTCCTTCTGTAACCAACAGAATATTTTAATGAACGTATTTATTCGTGTTTACCTGTAAAAGAATTGCTCTAAAAATTCTTTTTCTTAATCTTTTTTTTAAATATAAATGCTTAACTATTATGTTTTTCAATCCTACATCAAAATGTTTTGATTTATTTTAAAAATATTACTTTAAAATTATTTTTGCGATACTTGGTGGAATAGTAAATAACTTCTTAATAGCGGAATGTTTGTCGAGTTTTCCTCGAGTAAAAATATTAAATTGGCTATTTCAATCAAATTCTGTTACAATGAATACGAAGTCTAACCGCAGCATGAATGTAAATAATCCAATTTTTGTTTCCAAGAAAATTATATAGAACACTATAAAAAGAACAACAACAATTTTGCAGTGGATATACAATTTAATCCTATTATTCATATCATTTTAATAAGTAAATATCTTAATAATACGGTGGTAAATACGCATTTAAATTGTAAATTTTTTAAAACATAGATTATGTCTTTCAAAACAAATTATTTTACTAATAATTAATAAATTTACGGCATCGCAAAATTATCTATTACAACAGCCATTCGCTTTATTTTGACTAACGATCTATCATCAAGAAATCCACATAATCAAAGCTGAATATAAACAAACACTTTAAAACTAAATAGCAGCATTGTATTACAGAGACCACTACTTCACATAACACTTCATTTACAAAGGCAAGTTTTGAGCGGTAGCTTTGTTTAAAAATGATATTTTATCAGTAAATTACAAGCATGTTCCTAATTCAGTCATGGACTTCATTTTTATTCATTTTTTTTTTTTTTGTAAAAAAGCTAATTCTCGATAACTTTGAATAATTTTACAATTTATTAGACATCTCTAACATTTTTACCATCTATTCTAAAGATATGTATCCTACTTTACATTTCCAATAATTTTTTGATACGAAAATCAATTAGTTAATGAAAGGAAAAAACACTACAAAAATTTGTTATTTATGAAATTGACATATTTTTCCCCCATCAACAATGATCATGCTATGATTGATCAGCATAACGGTATATTTACATTCGTGTTCAAAAACGAGATAATTTGCACACTGTGTCATATTTCTGAAAAACTGACAGATATATTTTAATGAAATTTGGTATGAATATGCATTTATAACAGGGAGAAAGATATACCATTCAAAAGTAATTTTATGTGTACATGATTATCAGTAAAGCTTATAGTGCAAGGATGTCCGAAATTCACGTTGTGACATCGAACTGAAAATGCATCTAATATTAGGTATGGTCCTCTCTCACAGCCAGACAGGTCGCACATCATAACGACATACCGAACAAAGGCAGTTGAAGAGTCTCTTCTGCGGCATTCGATCCTACTCCCTCAGTAGAATAGTTTTTATCAATGGGATGGTTATCGAGAGGGAATAGCAAGATGTTATTGCTCTCCTAAGAGCGTGTCAGACATTTTATATAGGGTTGATGTCAAGAGATCAAGATGGCCAATCCATGCGACAAATATTTTCACTTTGCACGTGATCGTTGATCAGCTGAACCCAACACAGACTTACGTTATAATCCATTAACAGGAACCCAGAATTAACTGTCACCTTTGAAAATCAAACAAATGAATCTAAAATTTTATACTATACCTCATAGTACTCAGGGAGATGGCTACTCATTTTACCTGATACCTTATAAAATTTACACAACTTTTGAAAGAAACTTGGCGAATGTCATGGAAGAGTACAAGCACTCATGTCCCCGACAACCCTATCGTTGTTCTAATCTTTTTAGAGTCATAGCTCCACAGATAAGGATGCATACGCTTATATATTCGAAACTGAATATTTGCATAACTTTTCGGCGGTATAATTTGTACCTTCGGCTCAATACTCTTTTGTAACAATAGACATAATTTGCAAATTCTCTTAATTTTGCACACGTATGTATATTTCTTTTAACTTAATATATAAACGTTTTATTTTTATGTTTATAATCGAGATGAGTTCTGGAGTTTTTAATCTTAGGTAATTAAAAAGAGGATATTTAAGCTAATATCTTTTATTGGGACTTTTGTACCATGAGGATACGTGAGGTCTTTTAGGAGCAACTTGCTGGCAGTCTCCTTTCTTTCTACTGCATAAATTTTAAAATTAATATCAGCAATGCATATTGAGACCATAGAGTAACATATATTAAGATTTTATATAAAGATGATAATTATTTTCTCCAGATGTATTTAACTAATTAAATTTATCGTTTCAGTATATCCGAATCGTATCTTCCTTTCTAAAATAACTTTCTGTAATGCGAACATTACAGCTTGTCCTCTTTGATATAATGGGTGGTTATAATTAAAGTTACATTATTCAGAGGCCCGTAGAACCCGTTCTGCTTGTCGGATTTTGATGAAACTTGGAATATATGATATATGGACCATGGGAGAAAGGTTTCTGAAATTTAAAAAAATTAGTACAAATTTTGACTATTAGCTGACTTTTATAGAATATTCCTTATGCGAATCCGTAAAACTTCTATAAAAACTTGCAGTCATAGCCAGAGAATCATTCAGGATGCGTTTGTCATTATTAATCATGCCCTTACAAAAAGATTGAGCTTTACTGGTAAAACTGTTTTATCAGAACGGCAGCAACCACTTAGGTGCTCTGCGTGAATATCGTCGTTTAAAAGATCTGCGAAAGGGCTCCATATAGAGGATTGGTTTGAGGAAGATGATCATGAAATTTGAAGAGACTGGAGATTTGGGTGTGCTGATTGGTGTGGAAGAGGACGGAAATCGGTTCGGACTGAAACTGTCGAAGAAGTCGCTACTACTGTGATTGAAAGAGCCCCCAGTTCCATCCATTCTTCAGCAAGTGGTCAATCAGTGTCACGCGAGTTGGAGATTCCGTGGTTGACAATACGAAAAATTCTGCGATCCATTTTAAAATGGTATCCGTATAAGATCCACGTGATGCAAACGCTGAAACCTTAAGATCACAAAACAAGCCTTGAATTTGCTTGCCGATTTTTGATGGGAATGGAAGTTTATAACGCGTGACCTTGGAAAATTCTATGGTCAAATGAGACACACTTTTATTTAGATGTAACTATGAATAGTCAAAATTGCCGCATATGGGGTACTTCACCTCCTAATGTCCTGCATCAACAACCACTGCATTCTGTTTACGTGACTGCTTGGTGTGGATTTACTGCTGAGTTTATCCTCGGACCTTTTTTTTGAAACTCTCCCTCCACAAGGTCCTAAAAGAATCTCTGTCACGAGTGTACGGTACAGTGAATTCCTTCAACAGCAGGTGAATCTTGCTTTATAGGAACGACAATGTTTGCAAACCATTATCTTTATGCAAGATGGAGCAACTCCTCACATTGGGCGCCAAGTCAAAGCACTGTTTAGTGCTAACTTTGGTGATAATTGTGTAATACCCAGACATTTTCCGGATGCCTGGCCTTCTCGTTCACCCGACTTAAATCCCTCTGATTTCTGGTTGTGTAGATTTCTAAATGACCGCGTTTATAGAGGAGGAATTAGGACTTTACCTGATTTGAAAGTTAGCAGTATACGCCTAAATTCCTCGTGAGTGTCTTCGCGCTACCATTGAAAACGCTATAATGCGCTTTCAACACGTTATTGATGTCAATGGAGCACATATTGAGCATATTCTGTAATTGAATAAATTAAAACGATTCTAACATACTTTTTGCCTTCTTTGGGCACCACATTTCCTTTTAGTGGTCAAAAATTGAACTATTTTCTTATTGCAGAAACCTTTTCCCCCATGGTCCATACATCATATATTCCAAGTTTCATCAAAATTAAATAAGCAGAATGGGTTCTACAGGCCTCTGAATAGTGTAACTCTAATTATAACAACCCGGTACATATTTCTAGTTTTATTTCAATACCATGAATATATTTTGGAGATGATCGATGTCTAAGGACTTGATTTGGTATTTATATTTCAGTAGTCTGAATTTGCAGTCTTATTTTTATACAATTTGTTTCTGAAATTGCTAAGTAAAAACGGAGTGGATCATTTTATAAGAAGCTGAGAGGATTGACCAGAAATGAATGCAACGCTAGAACTTCGTCTGTCTGATAATTATCTACTTTTTTTAGCCCTTGTAATTTTAGCTCCTTCATCATTATTCATTCTTTCTGTTTTATTTTGATAAAGAGCTTACTAATAATTTGATCTAATTATAAAATTATGAGCTCCATTCTACCTTTTCTGTAAGTATTTTTTTGGTGTTTTAAAAACCGTACATGTAATTTATATAATTTGCGCAACATCCGTCCAATTAACTATGAATAAATATTTAACGTATATTTGAACTGGAAATATTTTTAGATTGACAAATGCTTGAAAGTGGGCTTTTTGAATCCATTTCAAATAAAAAATTAATTTTTCTTAAAAAAATTATTATTAGCACTCTGTAACACACAAATTAAATTTATACCTAAAGAAATTTTTAAACAAAGTCAGAAACAATGAAAATTCAACACGAAGTATTAGTTTATGTCTGTATTTTATTTTTTGTTAAATGCATTCTACATTTAAATGAGCATTTTAGTGTTGCTTTGATACTCTTTTCATTTAGATTTATAGAAAAAATTGTTGTCATTAAGTGTGTTTGATTTATAATCTTTAAGTGTTTTTTAGATTTATTATCTTTAAATGTATTAGATTTACTGTCTTTTAAGTGTACCGAAAGTGTTGTATTCTTTTTTAATAGATTAATTTTAAACAACATTGAAATTATTCTATAGATAAATTTTACAAGGGCTTTTTTAATAGATTAATTTTAAACAACATTGAAATTATTCAACAACAACATTCTATTAATAACTCTGATAATTCGCAAAATCTGAAAAATTTAATTCCAAAAAAGTTTGTTGAAAATTCTGCGTCCATTAAAAACTTTCGTCTCTTTAAAAGTTTTAAAACTTTAAACATTATATATATATATATATATATACATGATTAAATGAACAAGCTATTTTGGGTAAATAGCGTGTAAAATTCAAAATCCAGCGATGCTGCCTCCGGCACCAATAACAACTCTTATCCGGTTGCACAGTAAGTCTAACTGATCCTCAATGTCGAATAAGAGTATATCATTCCATGTGGCTTCCACTCCATGCTAGATTTCATCAATAGTAATGGCTGGTGAGTGGTAACATGCGAGTCTCTCGGCAACATATGACTAGATGCTCTCAACGGAAATCCTACCTGAAGAATGCGCTTACCATTGCAACAATCGATTATCCTGTATCGAGGACAATAAGGACAACACTAGAAACAAGCGGTTGTGCATTATCTTGTTGGAATGCAGCGTCATGAAAACTAAGCCACGGACTTTTAACTTGTTCGCAACGACTGCTCAACGTACCGACTAAGTGAGCTAGAGGCCGAGATGTATATCCAATGACACCACTATTATTGAAGGTGCTAGGATCGTAGGACAATGACGATTAAAAACATTCTTCTCCTCGGTAGATCCATACATATGTGGATACCTTCATCATGATACTTTACGTAAAACCGTGTTCTATGAAGAGATGACATGACGTCACTTCTGTGTCTTTGCTGGTTTCCTGTGTCGCTCAACGCACCGCTGTTAAGCACGTCTGGTGCAGAGTCAGGAGATGACACAGCAATGGTTGTTGTACTGATGGTTCGAGGTATTATAGTCGCCCGGGATTCATCTGAAAAGAAGACATGATATCACTTGCGTGATCATGATTTTCGTTAAATATATCACTATGGGCATACCTATTTGCGTCAACATTAAGGGAAGTTGCGATTATAGTCCTCGTGCTGACAATCTATGATGTTGAAGTCGACATCACGCTGCTGTCTATGAGGACAGTTGTGATCCTACTAGCGAGCTAGGTTTCTGACTCAAGATACGAGACTTGACTCTACGATTCTTCAAGATAGGGCGGACAACACGGGAGTGTGCGAGTCCTCTTGAGCGTGGATATCTTGCATAGTCTCCTGTGGACCCTTCGTTTTCTGAATTCGCATGCCAAACATACACAATGCAAGCAGCAAAATAGAGGAAAGGTAAACCACAGTCTTGGTAAACTAATATTTTACTGCTATTAATCTGCGACATATATTGGTATGTTTCTTCTTGTTATACGAGACATACTACAATCTTTATACAACCAACGTTTGAATGCGATTTCCGAAAGAGAAACCAGCTGAATAACTTTCGCTTTTATACATACTGTAGATGGCAGATACTGTGTATATACACACTGTGTAGTTCAAATGCGTTGAAAGCTAAAGGTTTACATACCCCGTTTATAGTACCATTCATAAAAATTTGACTGTTGTTGTATGTTGCTTTTGTGGTGTAGCTATTTTAATGGCCAGCAATGCACATAAGCTTCATCTTCCATGCTAAACAGAAATTCTTTAAAAAATGAAAATGATTAGTTTTTCAAGATTTTAATCTGAAGCACATCGATTTTTAATCCATCTAATTCCTTGTGTTCGCTTTAGAATTTCCTTAATTTTTTCATTTATTTCGCTTCGAAAAGTTTTACCATATTTTATTTCAATTGTAAGAATAAAATGCTCAAAGTACTTGAAAAAGTGTTAGTTGTAAATGGTATGAGTAGATTAGATTCTTGTAAGTTTCATTACTTTTTTCAGAGTAGAGAAAAATAACCAAAATTTTATTTGGTCATAAATAGATGCCATTAAGTCTGAATTTATGGGAATGAGGAAACACAGAATTCACGAAATGTAACTACAATAAAGTTAATACCGTTTTTCGAAATTGTGGAAGCGAAGAAAAAATGTGTCGCTAAAACTAAAGAATTAAAAAAAAAATTGCTTGGGATGGTGCTGACTAATTCGTGAAATTGTGATGCGTGATTTTACTACGTTATCTACTTAGGAAGAGCTTTCGAATATATATGTTTGCAATTGCAAGAAATAAAGAATGGGCGCAGGGATGTT
The DNA here is from genome assembly GCA_019974015.1 of Nephila pilipes. Lineage (NCBI taxonomy): Eukaryota > Metazoa > Arthropoda > Arachnida > Araneae > Nephilidae > Nephila > Nephila pilipes. Next base: position 682,057 of record BMAW01099477.1, on the reverse strand, counting down.
CGAAAACCGGAAAGTCGTAACTTTCGCTGTCGAGGGAAGTAAATTCAAAAATATCTACAAAACAATTTCTTTTCCAAGGTTCTTTTTTATTACTATTTCACTAGTGTTTTTCGACCAAATAGTAAAATGTAGTAAAATTTACTTTTAATAAAATTACCAAATTAAATTTATTGATAATTTAAATATTTTTAATCTTGATGAAATTTTTTATTATTGTATACGTTTCTTAAATTTTTGTATGATTTATTAATGACATTAAGTTTTTCAATTCCAGGAAAAAATCTTTCCTTATCATAAATTTGTGTAAAAATAATGCCAAAGCATTGATATAACTTTGAAAAGATGCTCTGATATATTTATATAAATACATGGTTATTCAAAAGGAATCATTCGATTTCAAATTGCTATAGTTTCATATATGAACAACTCAAAATGATAAGTAATATAGGAATGCAGAAGGAGAATATGGAAGTTTTTTTACTAGTATTCGATATAACTTCCTTTAGTATAATGCCAATTCGATAAGTAAATTTCTGCCAAAAACGTTGTAAGTGTCAGTGGTAATTGAGTGTACAACAGCAGAAACCCGTTGCTTAAATTCACATAAATTTGTAGACAATGGTGGCGCATACACTTTTACCTTTTACAAATTCCTAAAGGAAGAAATTGCATGGAGCCGTATCAGTTAACCTAGGTGACCACCTGTGTAACATCAAGTCATCTGGGTCACGGCGACTGATCCAGCTGCGAGGTAGTTCAGCGTGTGTTAAAGCTTCTTGAACAACTTTCGTGAAACAGCTTCACGAAGAATGCACAAGAGCCATCTGTTCTTCACAATATAAAACATCCAAATTTTTCCTTTGTATTCATGTATTACTTATCATTCTGTGTCGTTTATTTATGAAAACGTAGAATTTTGAATTCGGATAATTCATTTCGAGTAACCCAGTATTTTCAACAATTAGGCTCAAAAAAATACTTAATACTTAGCGATATCATTCCTTGTCTCATTGGAGAGGCCTCGACTTCTTGTTTCATCTCGAGAAAATACAAAAGTAGCATAAATTAAATGCTATATATAAGACATTTATAAATCGTATATTCTATATGATGTAATTTCTAAGGGGTATCAGCGTTCGAAATTGAAGTGTCAAGACCAACTGGAATTGAAAGAAATCTATATATGAGGCTGTCTTCGCGTTTTATTAAAGAATAGAGCTTAAAAGTAGAACATTTTTTTTTTTCAGATTGAAAATTGCTCAAACAATATTGCATTCTTAATTTGCTATCCTATGGAGAGCAGCATATTTTATAATCATTCATTTTTGTCTGATTTGATCCATTTTCCCCGTTGTAAAATACGTTCCATATCTCATTTTCTATACTGTAACGATAATTGGCCTTAAAATGCACACGTTAAAGAAAAGCTGCGTGTTTACAGAATTTTTCTAAACTTTAAATATGTTATTTTATTTTAATTTTTCATATGTTACAACATCACGAGTGAAATCGGATTTTTTTCCTTGACTGAAATTAGGTTCCGATTTGGTTCAGACTTTATTACTTTAGGCGAAGACAGTCCTTTAAGGTGATTTATTTCTTATAAAATAAATTTCTAATTTCAATTTGAGATTATCATGATTTCCGTCTTTGAAATGAAACATTACACAATATATTTTTTTTTCAAAAACAGTTCAAAATTTTCTTTTATTTTATTTGTACATTTAACGCTAACAAAATTTTAAAATAGAGGAAACTGATACTTCTACAATTATTTTCCTATACTTAAGTTTCAGTTACTGATTGTCATGGCAACCAGGATTGTACGATAAACAGTCATATAAAAGTTTGTTTTTATAGCTATTACCTTTTCTAATAGTAGGCAAAATTTTACGTGAATCATAAATGTTTTTCAAACACACGCATCAGATTCAATCGTCGCTCGTATTCTTTTTGAAATTTATGTAGTTACAGTATTTTTGCTTAAAAATCTCACGCAACTGTAATTTTTCTTACAAAGTGAACCTAAGCAAAACACCAGTCACCCCTAGATATTTTTTTATTTGTTTTGAATTATATGCTGGCAATCACGCACATTTCGTAGCAACAAACAAGTTACTTTTATTTATGCTTAATTTTTTTTTTCTGGGTGAACGTTTATGTTTGTTATTAGAGACTATAGAGTTTTAATAATTAAAAAGAGTAAGGAAAAATGTGTTTTCTGCAACATTGTGTAAAAAATGGCAGGATAAAAATAAGCCTACGCAAGCAAATTATAAAATAAGAGACTTAAAAGTTGAGATTATAAAATTTTTCTCTAAACTAAATACTGGAAAACAAGTTAATTAAAACCCATTTCTAGTTTTTAAGCCCATGAGCCAATTTTAAAACTTCTTTTTATTTCTGAAAAGAAAGCGAGAATTTTACTTTTACTTGCCACAGGTTTTATTTCATTATTTTAATATTACAAATGAAAAAAAAAAAATTAATTTATTACACATGAAGCGCATAATTTGTTCCCTTCCATGTTGACAGTAGGTGGTACTATGTATTTTTGTAAGCCTTCCAGTACTATAAAGACAAATGTGCATGGAAACTTTTAAATTATTATTATAAACTGATCCATACATTATATTATTCTAATTAGGTTTCCAGAATTTCCTGAAAATGGTACAGATTCGTAGAATGCATTTGGTAAATTGTATGTTTTTTTAGAATATGATGGATGTAAATCGATCCTGTATGTGCTTTCATCATTTTCAAAAAAATTATTTATCATGATTGAATTCCTTATGTCAATCTTATATCGTATTACATTTGCAATTTTTAATGTAATAATTAAGTTTTATAATGATTTTTTCTTCTTTTACTGAGATTGTAATAAACTTCAAATAGTGTTAGATTTAGGTTAGCTTATCTTCAGAAAGCATTTCCTTTTTTTTAGATGATTTCAGTTTGTATTAAATAATTCTGGCATTTTATTCCAAGATTTAGATCGGAAAAGTAGCTCAATTTAATTTGTTGTATTCCATTTGTCAAAAAGTAGCATTTGTATAGTTGAAAGATACAAATAAATGAGATGTTGCATTAGTTTGTCTTTCACTGAGGATTATATTTTTATGCTCTCTCTTCTAATTTGCCATCAGATTACTTATATTGTTCTATCTAACCAAATTTTTAAACAAATATAATTCCAAAATTTCTTAATGTGGCAAACATGAACACTCGTCGGACTAAGAATCAATATTTATATTTCAGATAATGAAATAATTTACAAGCTCTCTCTCAGCTTAATGTATACTAAAAAAAACCAGAATTGTGCAAAAAGGCAAATTTTGCAGCCAAGAAACGGAAAAAATGTTTTTAAAAAATGCCTTAATTTAGGCTTACAAATCTTTCAAATCTTAATTTGATATGTTTTAAGTTAAATCCACGCTAGCTACAAAAAGAAGGTAGTGATATTTGCATTACACAAAACAAAGAAAATTCCCAACATTAATATCTCTTTCCTTATTATATTTAAGAATACTGTTAATTAGAAAATACAACTGATTTCCATTATTCACATATTTTTATAAGCAACTTCAGTAAACGATCGTAGGCTGGCTAGATTCCGCGTATCTGTGATTGATTTTTGACATCGCGCTGAAAAACAATACGAGGGCTAGTGGCGACGAACCTTCAGTCAAGTAGCGAGGACAACACCTGAGCTGACACCTCCCTCTACAAACTTGCACGACACGCAAACGGGAGGACTTTGAGCCCCAACAGATTTAGCGTGTATCAGCTCCGGAACAACGAGGATCTTAAGTGGCATCAAGACTCGAACCCATGAGTCGCCAGAAAAAGAGCCAAGCGCAAGATCGTGACCATAATCTTTAGGCTACCGTGACCACATGAGTTGTCGGATGAAGGAATCGATAAAACCTAATAAAATCATCCTAGTAACATATCACATATATGCGGCATGAAATAATGATAAAATAATGCAATAGTTTTGGATATTCCCTGACTATAAAATCAACAATTTTAACGGTCAAAATATTGTTATAATTTTTAACAGACGTGAACGAGGCATTCTAAGGTTATTACGTTCCTCTAAAATTCGCAATTTAGTAAAAATATTTATTTGTATTACGGATAATAAAATATTCTCAAAGCAGCACGCTTAAATCCACTGTAGAATTTTATTACTTTAGAGTTCCATATTCTGGAGATTAGAATTTCACAATATGGCAAAGGTTGTTGCATATTAAATTTAATCTAGCTTCGAAGATTTCATCTGGTGTCATATGAAGATCTGAATTGTGTAGTGCCATCTCATGTGTCATCTTTGCCACTTCGCCAAAGCTGAGAATTACGGGATCAAGATGACTGTTCACTCTAAGAGTAAGAGGTACTAAATCAAAATTACAGGCTGTAGATAAACAAAGATTCAATATCTGTATAGTTGTTTTAATTTCTAGTCAACACCTATCTAATCCCTTTAATTTATGCTCAATACTCGAATCATATCGACAAAGATAAAATGTATTTAAGTCAACATAACAAATGCCTAAGGATAATGATAAATTAATTAATGTTAGAAAATTAATCGACGCGTCAACTATTGTTCGAAAGCAACTGTGACGGGGGGGGGAAATGAAATGAAAGTTCTAATTTCGTATTATCTTTCTCATTCTAGCTTCTATTTCTCTGACTCAAAGATCCAGTTTTATTAAGAACAAAACATTTTCTGGAAAATTCCTTAAATAACAATTGTTATAATTCATATGCAATTATATGAATTAAACCTTAGAAAAAACAGAACTTTTTTGTTGTGAAGCTTTCTTATTAAAATTCAACATAATCAGAGATGTTTTTAAGTTTTACATACTTTTTATATTCCTTGAAGATATTTTAATTCTTTTTAAATTGACATGAGCATATTGTGATCGATTGCTGTCATAAAATTTGGAAATAAACTGTTATTAACTAAAGGAGTGCTAAAAATACAGCATTTGTTTGATAATTTAATTGCAATAAATTTGTAAAATGGTTTTCTGCTTCAATATATATATATATATTTGTGTGTGTGTGCGCATGAGTAATGATTTCACTTAAAAACTATTTAACTTTCTAATTTTTCTTAGTAATAACTCATCTTTCGATGCATCTCTGTAAAGAGTTCATTTTTATTTTCTGATACGATTCCAGTTTATACTTTAATTTATGCAATCACGTGCTCCCAAAATCCGCTAAATCAACTTTTCCCATGATCTCAGACTTGTAGGGATAATCCCTACCAGATTGTTTGGCTCCAGCTAAAGTCACTGAAAATTCCCTTCATCTAATACTACGTGATTACCAAGTGACCTAAAGAAATCCCTCCATGTAAATACGAAACAAGGTAAAATTCTCTCTCTATCGTCATGAAGGAAGAACCACGTTACTGATTTTCTCAAAATATATGTAAAATAACCTCTCTCTCATCAGAAGGAATAAACAGAATTTATTTAGTAATGGTGTTCTCATTACAGCCAGGAATTCTAATGCACTTTTTACACGTCGATTAAACTTCACACACACACACACACACACACACACACATATATATATATATATATATATATATATATATATATAGGGGCGTATGTTTGTGTGTGTATTGGGCAAATGGAATTTACTTGATGTAATTGTATACCTTAATGAACCATTTATATCGTTCATTTCTTACAATATTAAATACTATTCTTATTACTAGATTTCAGAAAATTATATTAATAATTATAATAACATACATGAATTTTGAAATTCGTACATTTTCAAAATTATAATTAATATTATGTATTAAGTTACATTGTAGTTCTTAGCACCTGTTGAAACTCAGTCGAAATAATAATTATGTTATCTTGATGGCACAGTGGCAGGGTGGAAACTTGATGCCTCTAGGAACTGTCACGAGAAAAATGAAGCTGCTACTCTCTTAGACCAATTTGTTTAAAAGTAAGATCTTGTGGGAATTAAAAAGTTTTTTGATTAAAAATCGTTCTCATTATATGAGAGTAATTTAAATTATTAAGTACATCGCCAAAAAATCGTAATGAAGTCTTAAAGTTGTGTCAATTAAAAACAAATTAAATTCTATGACGAAATATAATTATTTATACTAGGTATCATTAAAAATATATTATACCAGTCTTCCGATTAAAAAAAAATCATTCGCATCATATTGATATTTATGATTTTACATCCTGTAGATAATATAATGAAATGTGATTCAGATTATTTTCTTAAACTACCTTTCAATTTTATTTAAATACTGTCTGAAAATCTGAAAGGCAGATTGATCGAACTTTGTATAATTTTTTTTTAACGTTGTTGAAAAGGATTTTGTTCATTATCGGAGTTGAAAGCCAGATAAATGAGATAAAAGCAATTCTTAAATTTTAATATTCACAGGTATTTGAAAATTTACATTGATCATTTCATTATGATCCTTAAGTTACAAGAAGACTTTAAAATAAGAAGAAAGAAAAAGAAAGCCAATATAGTGTTAATTTCCTTTTGAGTGTGAACTATTATTTATTATATTTTAGCTAATAACTACGGAATACATTATTTCGGGCCAATTATTTTCGTTAAATATCATAAAAAATATTGTTCTAAATCATTTGGACTTACGAGAATTTTTTATTGAGCTTTAAGTCTTACAGATTACTGGAGAAAAATAAATTTAACAATAAATTTGAAAATTCTGTACATTTTGAAAGGATTTATTTATCTACAGTTTTTTTTTTATTTATTTGCGTTTTATCAAAAAGGCGATACGAAAATACCGATTCTTCGGCGTTATGATGTAAAAATATTTAACTAAGTATCTATTTTTTTTATTTGAAGTTAATTTTAACTGGATACGAAGTTACAATTATGATTTCATATTCGGGTTTTAGAGAAATTTGAATGAGAAAAATTGGAAATGCAATCCTTGATTACTAATTACTAAAGAAATGTTACATAATTTTTTACAGACAAACTATAAAAGCAAGCTAAGCATTTAATTTAATATTACCTTTTGTTGTGAACTGTTTAACTACCTAAGTCTAACAGCGAACCAAGAACTAACCAACCAACTACATACAATTTTAAATTTTAAATATATATTTATTAAATATGCGGTATATAATCTGTTCTTTAAATGATCCTCACAATTGTTTCTAGAATTATAAATACTTCACATGTTTATATTTTTCTAATTTTATCACTAATCTATAGTATGAAACTCCATATATAAAAGTTCCAACAATGATTGCTTTATTTAAGCATTGATTAATCATTAGCATTTAATTTCACAAATCACGCTTCAGCCCTAGGACAATTACGATGATCTTTTAGCATTTGGTTTACAACTTCTGTATTTAATAATTGAGCTTCTTGATTATATGGGACAAGCCACTGGAATAAATTTTTCTAAGCTATCTTATTGATATTAGAGAACACAGTTGAAATTCTGAACATATGTAATACAGATAGGAAAAATACGAATATCTATATAAGCTATTGTGGCTGTAACATGTATACACAGTGTGTTCTTAAAATTTTTTTAAAAATTTCAATAAAAACGCAGTTTTTTTCTCTTTTAAACACTTAAATTTTACGAAATCAATTTGGCTTTCATATGTAGAAAACGAAGAATGTTAAACATGTTGTAAAGCGGAGGGGAGGGGAAGGATTGCTGTAAATAACTATAAGCAGTACTTGTATATAAACTACTATCTCTAAATGAGTAAATGAAAATAGGTTATAACTATGCAGGAGCAATTTTTAATCCGATAGAGTGTTTCCAGAGCTTAATCTTTCAAAGTGACGAAGGTAGAGGAACAATTTTTTCACCCTAGCAAAATGTTTCGAGTTAATGTTTCCTCTTACGAAAAAGAAACTCAAATCTCCATCTTTATCAACCGGCGGGGGTGCAAAACCGAAACTTCAAAACCCAAACGACATTTCTCAAGATTTCGAGGGAGAAATTATTTTTTTGCGCTCCATGACGAAAAACTGCGAAATCACCTGCCCGGGGAGTGTCGCCACCGGTTGCTCTAGTCACGTGCATCGTTTCTTCGCACTTACCTCTCTTCACTTCCCCCGACCCCCCATCCGTGGCAGCATCATCTCTGCGGCTGATTCGCTCACTTCATTTCTTCACCAAACGATAGAACGCGCAGCTGAAAATTCAACTTCTTCGATCAGAATTCTCATGCTTGCGGAAGTGTGAAAACGGACACTACCGGTCGCTTTTCGAATTAACGTTCGAATGTTGTTGATTAACATATCATGTTCTCTTTCCGATACAGAGTCGGTTAGAATAACAATTTAATTAAAAATTCGAATCTGAGTGAAGAATTTTAAGTCTTCTTTTTGACTAAAAGTAAAGAAATAAAAAGAAAACTGTTTAAAGGTTCTGATGATTGTCACGGACCATTGAACCCGCCATCATCTTCTTACTCATTCGAGAAGGTAAGTTTTTTTGTATTTAATTACCCGCCAGAAATCTACGATTAGAATAAATAGAGTGTTTTTGTTGTGTTTGTTAGGTTGGTAAAACACCTGGTTAGAATGTTGTGCAGTGTATTCGGGGAATGAGTAACTGTTTATCATACCCCGTGCTGAGAAGAAGATCGAGGTTACAAGCCCAGTCTTTCAGAAGAACTGGTGCACAAATTTCAAGGGCACATTTTGTCAGTTTGAAGTATTTTGTTCCTTTTTTTTCACTTAACGTTTATTATAGCATGAAGATGGAAAGAGGTCACAATCGAAAGATATATAAATACTTTTGTAGAATTCAAAAATTTCAGTTTGTATTAAATTTCGAAGAATTCGAACAAAAAAAAAAATTGCCTTTCATATTTTTTTTCTTATTTTTTTTTGTTACTTTTAATAAGGAATAATTTATTCGTAAGCTATAAATTTGAAATTGAATGATCGAAAACGATATTTTTGACGATGTATTTTTAAAAAGTTTATTGTTTCAGTTTCGTTAATCTTATCATTGTGCAATCAATATTCATTTCTAAAATATAATAATTCCAAGATTGTATGGGGGGGAGAGTTGAATATTTACTAAGAAAACATCAGAAATATTTACTGTATAATAGTTCCAGTTCTAACAATATGAAAAGAAAGCATTGCGTTCTTTTAATTTCATTTCTAAATTTTTTAGTATTTTCATTAAATAAATAATTTTTAATAGTTGCTATTAAAAATTATGTTCTGCAGGTTTATTTTCTGAAATACTTAAATTCAATTCATTTTCGACAGCTTTAAAAAAATTATATTTCTTATAGTTCTAATTAGTAATTACGTATTATTTTTACACGGTTGATTCGAAATGTTTTTAAATCAATAAAAGATTTTGACCATGTGTTCTTTTTTATTATTAGGCATCCATTTTATCTTAAGATTTGAAATAGAAAATAATCGTCTGCGTTTTTTAATTATTATTTTAGATCAATATTTCTGAAACTAAATTTTCCTGAAGAAACATGAATTTAGTAAGTTTAAAATTCGTGATTATTAAGTTGAAGTCGATTTTTTCTGTGTTATTTTTATTGTAATATTTTTTTTTCATTAATTTGAACACATTTCATTTTTCGAAATTTGAAATTTATTGCTCGTACTCTCTCTTTTAATAGCCGTGTGTATTTCTTTTTATAATAGTAATCTCTCCTATATAACAATTCTTTCTTTTCACATTTAACTCAAAATAACACTGAATTTTAACGAGTTACAGAAACTTATTCTTAGCATTTGCCGTATACTTGTTCTGTAAGCGCCAAATATTTCAAAGATATGTTAAAATGTGTTTTCATGTAGCAAAACATTAAATTTTCCTCTTATAAAAATATCAGATATTTTTAAGCAAAATTCTGTTTTATTCATTCATATCAAAACTCTTTATGTTTTATGTATCAATTTATCGTACAAAAAGATTCATTTTAAAATTAAAAAACAATACTTTAAATAGAAAATTAGATGCGCTCTACATAGAAACTTTTTATTAGCATACGAATTTTCAAGAAATGTTCAAGCTTGTAAAGAATTTTAAAAATATTTTTATTTTGGACGAAATAATATTGCTATGTCTAGATCTTCAAATATGAGTATTTGCATTCATGAGAAAAATCGATATATCGGCAAATCTAAAAGGGAAAATTTCATAAAATGCAAAAAATTTTGGCTCGATGACCTGAAGTGATTTTGAACATATTTGAAATTCGCAATATATAGTGCTGTAAATCATTTGCCCCGCCCCCCCATTTTGAAAAATCAATAGAACGAAAGGAAGCCTTGAAATTTTCATTTTAAATTTGTTGGTGATTTATATAACATTTTTTCTTTTGATATTTGTTCTGTGCAGGTGATATAAATTAGTAAGTTTCTATATTTTCATTAATATGTATACTAAATGGTACAATAATGAAATATATAACTCCAACAAGAAATATATTTGATTTGATGTGAAGGATTTTTTCCTTGAGGAATGAGAGCTGCTTTTTTGTATGTGAAGGATGATGTAGCAAAACATTACAAATGTAATCAGTACTAAATGATAGGATATCATCCTGTTTTTCTCCTAACTGACGAATTGAAAGACACTTACAAATAAATTACGTTATATGTACAGTTTTGGATTCGTGGAGTAGAGAAAAAAAAAGCTTTCCTTAATTCTGTTTTAAATATATGTATGATTTTTATTTTAATTTAAGTTGGAAGAACGTGTAATTTTTCATAAGTGTGTTCTAAATATAAAAAAAGATTCTTAAAAAAATTAACTAATTTATAGTTTTTGGAATAGTTACCTGTGAAGTGTTTTGTGATTTTATGTGACGCGTTTTTCCTTAATATACTACAGCTTAATAAAAACATTCTTTAGAGTTACTCTCTTTGATAAGCAGAATTGTGTCCGGATGTTAGAGAAAGGTATTTACCCTGCAGTTATTATTCATTTTCATCTTTACAACTTTTCACGCATCCTTTATTTAAATTGCTCGTATACTCTAAAAGATGTGTTAACCACATTTATGAAGGAGTACACGTAAATGAAGGAAGAAAATAAACATTCGTTATTTAAAAAACCCTTATATGTGCAATAACACAGCTTCGATTGAAAACATTAAAGAGCATGTAAAACAGATGCATTTTCTCACAATTTTTTTCGTAAAAGCATGAAATAGAACGAAGGTTACTTCTTGCAGAAAATAACATTCCATAAAAATTTCTTAGAAATAGAAATGAAAGAAAATCACTTACTTCAAAAACTTTCTCCAAGTTTTTTCGTTTGCATGCTTTTCATTTTTTTTATGGAAAAATGTCTCGAGATATCTTGTACTTCGAAACGTGTTTTAGTGACAGTTTCTATTACTTTAATTGTCACCTTTTTATGACGTGTATGCTCAGTGCAGATTAATATAATAGTTAATTAATAACATTTTTAGGAATTGTGATTACCCACACGCTTTTATAATTTAACATATTTATCGCTAATTTTCTTGAATGTGGTATTTTCATAGTTGTATATATAGTTGATATATTTTTTCATGAGATTTAAAAGTTTAGTTGAATTAAAAAATTTTAAACTACGATATGAAAACTGCTAAACAAAGGCATTGTTTACATCCTTCAATTAAAAAAAATAGTTAATAGCTTAAATCCTTGAATCTACCTAAGATTTGCATAAACTTATATATTCAAAATTTATGAAAGATACTAAAAACAGTTTTATTTTTATAAGAAACTTTGTTATAAAAATGCTTAAAAATAATATACATTTTGCATAGAAAATATTTTAAAAATCTATCTATGATAATGAAAGAAGGCACATATTTAATTCGCTATTCACAAAATTACCATAATAGGCTATATGCAAATTTAAGAAATAGCTTTTTTAATGCGCATTTATATTTAATTATATGTTGCTTATAATTTCAGAAAAGCGTCTAAAATATATTATTTTTCTTATTTATAAGCATATATTTTATATTTGTATGTTTTAAATATAATTAATATTATTATAGCTCTAAATAATAAGGAATTTAATTGAGCAAATTTTACATTTATTTAAAATTTCCAAAAAATTCAGAAGCAATCTAGTTTATTTAAGTGCATTTTGCATTTTATCGGTTCAAATGCATATGATTCAGTAATATAAAATGATATTCATTTAATTATATAAGGAGTTTAAAATTTAATGTATCTTTTACAATATCTGGATAAATGACAGCTGTTAAATTTCACAACATATCAGCTGATTAAACGTGTTTGCTTTTAACTTTTAAAACTGGTATCATAATTGTATAATTCGGTCATTCAAAAATTAATAAACTGCCAACATTGCTCACATATTTAAGAATATTTCGTATTAAATATTGAGAAGGAATCATATACTCAGTTTACCACAAATGTAAGTGCTCATTTTTCAGTTTTATTATTTCATTGTTTAAATCGTCCCCCCCCCTCCAAGTGATGTTTGTTGAGCTTAAGTTGGGTTCTTTACTCAGAAAAAAGTTTTTACTAATTATTAAGAGGTGTTTTTAATTAATTACACTGTAATTTATTTGTAGGAGATACATTAGTATGTATTAATTATGTAAATTTTATCTCACAAGCGATAAGAGAATACAGATACAAAGACCGTTTTGCGGTAAAGGCCGATTCTTGTATACTAAATATGAACGTTTGAATCGTGGGGACGTATTTTGTTAGCTCAGTTGTCAAACTCGTCATCTGAGACTGTGACTTATAATTACGATACGTATTTAATGAATCAAATGGACCTTTAAATTATATAGAAAGAGAGACCTAAAAACTTTCAATAAACTTGAACAAGATTTTATTTTCCGTGCACATTTTAAGTGATTTTAGCTTTATCTTTTGTGGTTGTTAATGTACAAAAGTTATGCAGTGGGATTTATTTAGCTAACTAATGTAGTAAATCTTCTCTGTAATCCTCAGTTAAGATTCAATTGTTAGGAAAAAATATTAATGAATATTTTACTGTATGTGATATATTTTGATGCAATATTCCTCAACTCTCACTCTTTGGTCATTCTTCTGATTATAACTAATTTCATGCTAAGTTTCACAATTGCGCTGAAAAACAGTACAAACAAATAATTTCTGTTTTCGTTCAAATACATTTTCATTTAAAAATATCACAATAAATCTGTTAAGTTACGTAGAAAAAAGATATTAAGGTTTTTTTTTTTTTTTAAATTTACTTTATGAAATATTTAAAAACTGAGATTATATTTTTATTTAAATTTCCAAATAATATAGTGAAATAACTTATTTTGAATTAATAAATATGTGTTAGATTATGACCTTTATCTAATTAACAAATGAATCAAAATTATGAACTTACGACTTAGAATTAACTTCATAATAATGTAAATATAAACGTATAAAAATAAATAAGTTTGTCACAAAAGTTTTCCCTTTACATAAAATGCAAATGCTCAGTACGTTACATAATGAGCAAGATTATAAGCTACAGCAATTTTATAATATTCTGCCATATATATATAAAGGCATTATATTAGGAAACATTAAGTAGACGCATAATGCTTGAATTGAAATATTTGTATGAAATCTTTGTATTTAAGGTAAATATCTAGATCCAAATTTGAGACAAAACCATAGGTTATACGACTGAAAAGCTATTTTTTTTAAAATTTTGTTGAGTTCTAAAAGATTTTGTTGCTTTCTCCATTTGCAAATCTTTAGCGAATGATGTTGGAGTTTAATGGCGCAAGAGCCAGATATGGCTAAACTGCACCAAACAAGGTACAACTGTAATCCAGGCATTTGAAAAATATTGAGAAATATGTAAGAAATTTGTTGACAAGGAGGAGGGTCGAAAATAGAGAAGATTCGCTAGAGTGTCCCGGAAGCGCTTTTCCCATATCTACCAAAGATATTAAAATCCCATGGTAAAGAAAAAGATACTAGAATGTCTCGCGAATACGATTCCTGTTCCTACCTAAGGAAGGTAAGCCCCTGAGAGGATTGCAAATTTTTAATACATCAGTGGCAATTACTAAATCTAATTCCCAAACAATTATAGTGTTTTTTGTTTTACAAAATTCACTCTGAATCATTTAGCTTCAATAAAATAATTTTACTTCGTAACATTTGCAATTGCTTGTATTATTTTTTCAACATAATTAAACTGCGTATAAAATAAATCATTTCAAATGCAATATTCATGATAAACAAAAACAGGAAGATAAAAATAACTTTTTTTTTCGGAATTCATAATTATTTTCTTCTATGAACTACAATTGGGGATGTTACTAAATAACGAGAGTCATTTAAACTAATGATATATGTAAGTACATAAAACTGTCCATTCAAAATATGAAGAATCTATAATACTAATTTTCTCACATTCCAAATAAAATTTTTCTATATTTCAGAAGTAACTTAAATTATTATACCGGTTTTGAATGGTTTTACAGGCCTTAGTGCAAAATATTTTTGCCAGTTAAAGAATTTCTCATGCCCCTTACGTATTTTTCCGGACCAGTCTCTTTGAAAAATACCATATGCAAGAGCATAAATCTTTTTTAGGCAGAACAGAGAGGGAAAGACAGCTCCCCTATCGCGGCCTCATTTAAAGGACTACTAGTTTCCTCTCATGCAAGGAAGAAAAAAAAGAGTTAAGTCTCATTGAGTTTCAATGCTTGAAAAAAAATACTTCGTATTTTATTGTTTTCATGTCTTTTATGGCAGTATCGCGCATAAACGTCTTTATGAAATACGTCCTTGGACGAGGAACAGTCGAAGTATGTTGGAAAAGTTTCAATGGTGTTGGAGAATATTATACATCATCATTTTCTTTCTTGGAAAATGAAGGTAATTTGTTATTGCATAAAATAAGTACTTCAAAAATGCTTTTTAGCTTAATGTTTATGAAAAAGAACTGGTATCTTTTTTTTTGAGATAGATCGGAGTTCTTTTTCTATTAATCAATTATGTACGCAAAATAATGAAAAAATTTCAAAAAAAAAAAATCATTCTCTCCTACAATTTGTAAAGTTAAAAATCGATTTGGAGTAAAGTGAAGGAGACCTAATATGAAACACATTATTTTTTGTGGGAGGGGGGAGATAAAACTGTAATTTAAATATGAGTCATAGAAGCTTGTGGATTATGTTCAGCTCTTTCGCTTGAAAATAGTTTGTACATTTGTAAGAATAATTAAATAAATACAAATCAACGATGATATATTGCAATATCAATATCTTTTGGCCCTAAAACGCGAACGAAAGAATCCGAATTAAGAGGCACTGGTTTGAGAATATTGAAATAAAAATAGCTTTCTTACAATCGTCCATATTAAATATTTAAATGTATTTCAAATAATTTGATCCTATTTTCTGTCATTTTTTGGATTATTGACTACGCTATAATTAAATTACTGCATGAATCGATACATATGTAATGTATAATTTGATTCATTTCTTGGATTTTTACTTATGTTATTATTAAATTCATGCATAAACTGATAGGCTCGTAATGTACAATATTTAGTTTTTGTATGAGTTATACTTCAATCCTGGAAGATTATGTTAAGAAAACTTTTTCGCTGTTGAAAAACGTTTTAAATTAATTACTAGCTTACGCATATATAAGAAGCGACACATTCAGATTTTTTTACTTTATGTATCATATTAGGTTACTACTATATAATAATGAACTCAAAGTATAATATTAATATCGAATATTTATTTATCTGAAAAAGTGCTCTCTCTTTGTTCATTAACATTGTACAAAAGACGGCAGTAAAGTTGTGTATTTGGATTATTATATACGATATAAAATTACATTACTGTAATATACATATCATGTATTATTATAAACATTATATTACCGTATATATTTTTCACGCTGTAGTTGCATAGCAAATAGACATGCGTAATGTAACATATATAATATTTTGATTTTAATTGAATTTTACATAATATCTTTAATGCAGATATTATCAGTTATTTGATAATTTATAAATCTGTGCAGATGTTATTTCGTTGAGTTTCGTGTAGTTTTAAATTAGAAGAATTAGTGTAGTAATCAATCGTATAATTTTGAGATGAAATTAAAATTTATCTCTGTGTTCGAAATTAATATTACCATAGTTTAAGTTATTTTGAAGTAAAATGCTTAAGAACATCGTTTTTGTTTTCGTCTTTGACGTCTTTATAACACATATATTAACAATATGTAATATAATGTTAAATATATGATACATAATTTTTAATATATCGTGTTATGAATTAATAAGATAATTTACTTTTTTGTTTGTAATTGACGTGATATTTCATATGAAATGATGTTTTACTATATTTTTCTTTATTTTAATTAAACCGCTTGCTACTGTAAAAAATTCGTGAATTATCAGTAATAAAATAATATTAGTTTTAAATAAAAAACATGTTTTTTGAAAAAAATTAATAAAATTATAATGATGCTCTTATTTTATTAGACCTTTGGCTATTTCTGCGTTCTAGAATCCAACTAAATAATTCTATGTTATTTTATTGTATAAGTTACATAAAAAAAAGCATTGTATTTCTTTGCCATTTATCAACGTGCATGTTTACATTTACTTTAAGTGGTTCATTCTGTATGTTTTTTCTAAAAAACTGCATAAATAAGAATACCTTTCATTATGATGAACATAATGAAGCAAATTACATCAATATAAAACTAATTAAAACTTTTACTTTGTAAGTCTTCCTTATTTTGAAAATCTCAAGTTTTTTTTTATTGTTGTCGTTTTTTTTGTGACCCAGGGCCATCATTAAGTTGCATTAAAATATGTTGCATTTAAATTTTGTGTTAAATAAAATAACATTTAAAATATTCAGTGAAACATATTTTTCAACTATATTCAAATGCGAATCATTTCATTTTTATTTATTAATAAACTTTTATTTATCTGTAATTTTTTCCTTTTACTATTCTTTGACATTTGGCGTAATCCAAAGAAGAATTTAAAGCTGTGAATATATGAATGAAGCAGCTGAAAATCGCATGATCGATCGATCTAACCAAATTAAACATTCTAGGAAATGTATATTAGAAATATTGAGTATGAAAAGAGTAATAACTCGAGCCTTATATCTTATATGTTATAGTTATATTTTTCTTCTTAGAAGCTTTTTTCATTTAAGCAATTTTATAACTTAATAAAATATTCATGGATTACAAACCAAAGGCACTATCTCTATGCCAATGAAATTATAAGGATTTTGAATATTTAAATTAATTTTTAACATTCTATAAAAATAACATTATATTAAAATATTATACATACATTTTCGCTCTTAATAATTTTGACATTTTTATTTGATTATAGCTGACATTCACTGATATTGCAGGGGAATTAAATGTTCGTTCTATGATTAAAATATAAATCCAAAATTTAGAGGGAATTTCAGATTCATTCTTATCAATAAATAAAAATAAAGAAAATAAATTGATTTAGCAATACGTTAAAAAGGATTTAATATTACATAAAGAAAGGTCTTATAACAGATATAAAGATATCCTATAGTGTGGAATAGGAAAAATAATAAAAAGAAATAGAAAGTACTGACAATTCCCTGTAAGAAGCAAATTCGTTTGGATCTAAAACAGGCCAAAAAGGAAGACAAATTAAGCAAAAAATATTTAAAGATCTCAAAGCAAAAATGGCGGGTTCACGATTATCTTAAAATCATGATATATGATTGATGGATTTCCAGCACATAAGCTTTGTTCCTTTTAATCTCCGAATTTGGTAAATTTTCGAACATTGTTTTGGCTTACTTTTTTCTAGAACTGCATATATTATGACATTAACAGAGAAAATTAGGTTACAATTTAAAAGGAGAAAAAGATAATTGAAAAAAAAAATACACATTTAGTTTAAAAAGTTTAATCAGGGAAAAAATATTTAAGTTAAGGGCAGTATCACGTCTTTGGCAGCTAGACAGGAAAGGGTGTGTTCCAAATTATGCTCCCAACCAATGAGGTAGCTGCATATCGTGTCAATGGTTCGGAGGAAGAGTTTGTGTTCTTAAAACTTTTTATCAATATTATGATGAGAGTGTAAATTTTTAATTTAAAAACAGGAATCTCGAAAAAATGGCCTTAGAAAATTATGAATAATTTTAATTATTTTCAGTTATTTACTAAATTTCTTAGTATGTATAAATCAAGATAATATTTTAATCGATAGGTAAAAATAGTTAATTTTTAGAAGAATTTGGCTTTATTCTAATCAAAATTTTAAAAGAAATTAACCATTGTTATAATATATTTTTGAAAATAAAATTAGATACTTGAGGAAGAAGGCATTAACGATGACAAACCTACTGACGCATATGCGCATACTTAAACTTTTTACTTTATATGCAAGATTAAAACCTCCCTATTAAAAAAAAATGAATATTCCCTTTCTTGAAAGGTAAATATTACAAATTTAATACCCTCATACTACTAATTTATGAGATCAGAAGAAGGAATGAAATATATAACACTAAGCAGCAGATTGTGAATTTTTTTAACTGTGTTTTAGATCCTTAATAAATTTTTGTTAATAAGAATAAATTTTTATTTCCTCATAAACCGTAAAGGAAAATTTATTTCCTTTCATTAAGAGATGAGAGTCTTGTTCACTTTACTATAACATCGATTTTTCTCAGGCATTTATGGATCGAGTGGAGAAATTTTTAATTTGTTATCTCGTGCCACATTTTCAGACAGTTCATCTATTTTGTTTCATTATTGTCACTGACCGAAATTCTGAAAGCAAGTTTGCTACGAGATAATTATAAGCTAATTTACGCAATTTATGGAAAACATTGTGAATAAAACCAAACCGAGTCGTGCATGGGAAGCTGAACACTTGTTCGGAACTTTCAAATGGGCCTTTTGTGTAACGGAATTAATTTTAATTATAGAAGAAAGATTTGACGCGTGGAATGCATTTTTGAAGCTAATAACTTATTACTGGGGAATTTAACTACATTAAAATGTGTTATCAAAATATGATTGTCGCGTATCCTAGCGGTAATTGGAAAAGTAGTATCTACTTGATTATATTATAGAAAGTGTAATAAGACAAAAAATATGAAGGTTAATAAAAGAATTATAGACAGTCTTTGCATGAGTATCAGAAAATTTTGCATATTTTTAGAATATAATTAAGGTTTTATGCAAAATCTTGCATGAAACATTTATATTTAAAATTATTCAATACATTTATTGAATTAACTTTAGTATTATAATAGATAAATATTACAGAATAATGACGGTTACTTCTGACATACGTGGTGACTGTAGCAACCAAGTGGTCATGGTCAAGAGCTTACGTCATCGTTGTTTCAGTAGAGTCGTAGATTCGAGTCCTGATTCCTTGAAAGACTTGTCTAGTGAGGCTTATGCATGCTTAATCTGTCGGGTTCTTTCTCACATTGGGGTAGTATGGATGATCGGAAATCTTGTTCTCGTTTACTTGACAGTGACTTAAAATTATGAGGTTCTTTGTCAGTAACCTGATATGAGTATGATATATGAGTATAGCCCTGATATGAGTACCCTGATAGTCAGTATGAGCTCGTTGTCGGTATTTTTGCTTCTTAATGCGACATTATTAAAATAATCAATTTCGATAGACATGTTAAAAGTCAAATTTCATTTTGTTTTGTATCATTCACTCACGTTTATCGTTTGGATTAGTGTGATTAATTTAATAAATTTATTTTTTATTCTCTCTTTCCTCAAAGGTTATTCAGATTTGATTAAATTTTTAGAATTTCATTTCAGATTTCGTTTGAAGCCTCAGAATTGACCTATTGTAAATTATGTTGGTTATATACATGCTTTATTTGGAAGAAAATTTTGAAAGCTTATTTTTATGTTTACAAAAGTTATTTTTAAAATGCTGGATCAAATCATTAGAATAAATAATATTTTGAAAATATTAGTAGTTATTTATACCAAAGATTATATAAATATTTCTAAATTTTCAGAAACGAAATGTACGTCATAATGAACAAATATTCTCCTCTTGTATATTTATTTATTTTATCAAAGTGTTGCTAGTATTACTAATAAAGAAATATTTTCTTAAGTTATTTTAAATGATTAATCGATAAAAGAGGAAAGTTAATTAAGTTTTAAGTCTCAAAGGTAGTTAAGACTCGAGGTAAATTTGAAGGAAGCTTTACGCAGATGAAGTTTAAAACTCTGGTATAGATGTAATATTTTACTTTCAGGTTTTAAATAAGAGGATTTTAAAAATTTTACAATTGATATCGTTTATTATCATCTTAGAATGTATATATATTATTGTTTGAGAAAAATAGTGCATTTCATATTAATAATTTTCAAAAGAGTTTATGTATAAAATATCTTACCTGATGAATTATGATAAAACCATTAATAATAACAAATGGAAGGCAAGAACTCAAGCAGAAATAGAACTTAATGTTATGTATTTACATAACCACACACTTTTAATGCATACGTGATTGATATAGAAATGCAAGGACTAATTCTGAATACCGACCGAAAGGGGAGGCATCCATAAATTGATGCAAATATAATAAAGTTTGCCAACGTTTTTGCAAAATTAATTTCACTTGGAATTTTCTTAAAATTTTTAATAATCCCATCGTTAACATAAATAATATTTTCCTTAATACTGTTTATAATCATCGTAATGTAAAATGTTTCTAAAATTATTTAGTTCAAAATACCTTGGTGAAATTATGTATAATTCGTATTTGTTCAAAATTTGGATATAATACCAATTAAAAGCAATCTATGTGAATTCTTATTTTGGTTCAATAACAATAAGATAAGCTCACATCTAATTATGTTTTATTAAAATTAATATTTCAAGGAATTGTAATGTGTGTATTTCAACCTAAATGCAGAAAGATTTTCTTTATCAAAGTTGACCTTCAGCATGGATGTCTTGAAATTCTTTCCACATACGCTTGAATGTTTTCATACAGAATTGCATTACGCGGTTGAATTGCATGAAAACGTGTGAAGTGGCATAAATATGCATAAATAATAAACAACTTTAGAACGACAAAGCATTTATTAACATATGAATCTCAAAGCTCCAGTAAATGCCACATAATAGAAGGTCAATAGAATATAAATTTTCTTTGTAAAAGCCTTGGATGCATGATGTCTCACCTCATCTGAAACGGATATTATTATCCGACCAAATGCGTGCAAATATTAGTTCATGTTTTTTCTTAAAATTATTTAATATTAAAAAGGATTTTGTGCATTCTAAGTATAATGATGTATAAATGACTATTTTACATTATTGTCTCTAAGAAACTCATAAATGCTTACTTAAATCAATAACCAGAATATTATACTGAAGAAAATCATTAAGTTATAATCGCTTGAAAACAAAAATGTATCGAATTATTTTAAAAATAATTTTTGAAAATTGTCTATAAAATACTGTCTAATATGACGAATAAATACATAACGTTAGAGCTATAAGAAACACATAAATATTTAATTAAATCGATAACCAGAACATTCTGCTGAAAAAAAATCATTGTAATTTTTTGTTTTGTTTGAAAAACAAAACTTTATCGATTTCTTTTAACAATAATTTTTAAAAGAAAAGTTACGAAAAATCATTTAATATGATGGATTATGTTAGAATTATTGCAATAGACATTGATTTTGCAAATTTATTGAATTTAACTACTAATAACAGATGTAAATTCATTCATAGACAGCTCCTAATTAAGAAAAAAATATATTGAGTCTTAAGTCGACTCTTTTATATAAATATGATATAGAATAAAGTCCTTATCGAGATTAATCTGTCAAATATTAATATTTTCTAAATCATAATAATTGAAATATGCACAATATACAACCACGTGTGATTTAACTGAAAATATCTATTTTACTAATATATTTTTAGCTATATTAAGTAAGCATATATAAAAAGGAAGTAATTCTGGTATCATTGATAATCATTATCATTACCTCAATCATTATCTATAAATTACAACTGTAAGAAACCTTTAACAATTAATTTTCTTCCAAACTCATTAGTGTAGAAAACAAAGTGATTCATTAGTACTGAGGTGCTAGAAAATTAAAACATTTTGAAGCTCGTAACTGTCTTCAACTGATAAGCGGAACTAAATCTATTGGTATTCGGAACATGAAATCAATACGAAATGAAGTTCGGAGATATCTTCGCACTTCTTTACGACCAGAAAGCTCCTCCAACGCTGTGAAATTGAACTGAACAGCAGAGTGATTTTGGGATGAGTACCATTGTCAGAAATTCTTGGAATTCTTCGATTTGACGCCGTCTATTTTCTACTCGAAAGACTAGAAAGCAATTTAAATTACTCGAGGTTTGTAAAGCCTACTGAAACATGCTTAGAATAAAAGTGATTTAAATGTTCTATAATTTATTTTTAGAATATATATATATATATATATATTGAAATTTATAATTTGAGAATTAACAATCAGATGAATAGTAATAAACAAAACGTTGCAAAGATATTTTTGAAAATTTTTATTCTGATATAGTAAGAATGTTACGTTTCTAAATTTAATTTCAAAACTGCTCGTTATTTCGAAAAATAGAAATAAAATATTATTTAGTTAAGCAAATTTGCATTTATTTATTTCATTTTACCATACACTGGTTTTTAATATTCCGATTCAAGTATTTATTTTCCATTTTTCTTTTTCTCTATATGAGAGGGGAAAGTAGCGTCTTTGAAACCGAAATGATAAATAAGTTGCTCTGAATTTTGATTAAAAACCGAAAAATAAAAAAAAGAATATAATTTAGAGGAATTCTAGTTCCAATTTTTCAAATTTATGAATTGTTCTCTTTTGAAATGCAGCCAAATCTGTAACATACAATTGTCTTTTAAGTAAAAAATATATTTAGATTTTTTAAATATCTTTTTGAAGATGTGTTATTCCAAAATGACAATAATATAGAAAGCAGAATAATAGAATCACATAATCACATAATTTTATAGATTGTGTTTCTTTGAATTATTTTTAAATAAAATTTATGTTGCTGGGAAAATTCTAATTATTCTTTTGTGCTTTACGTAAGATAGTAATACAACAAATATTTAATTTTGATTTTGAAAACTTTTTATACTAATATTAAAAATTATATTAGGAATATATTTATAAAAGAGACGCTCATTAATAATATATATTTAGATGTTAGTAAATTAAAAAAAATTTCTAGTCATCTTTATATATTTCTTCAAAAATAATTAACTCGACACATAGGAAAGTAATGTTGCATTCAAACATTACAAGGATTAAGGATTAAATCGTTCTCGGTTTTCTCTATATGATTTTATGTTTTTACATTTTGAATAAAGGCTCACGTATTTCTTTATCCTATATATAAGATCAAAAATAAATAAAAAACAAGGTAAAATTAATGTACTTCATACAAAAATTATTATAATAAATTGAGCTTTCTAAAATTAAAATTAAATTTAAAACAAAAACAAACATCCAATAATTAACTAAAAAATTAAAAGAGAAAGCCATGTCAAAGGAAAAGCAAAATTTAGAATAATGGAAATATTATAATTAATACTTTGGAATGGAAAATTTATATATATATATATATATATATATATATATATATATATATATAAATTTTTACCGATACTTAAGGTTCTTTTCTATATTTCAACTAATTTATGAGTGTATGAATACCATTATTAATATTTGATAATCTTTGGTATATTTCGGAACATTTTTGTAAATTTTGATTTAAAATACATTAATTTAATTTAATTAACAGTCACACACCATATCTGAAATAGAAACTTTTTTGTAAACATTTTCGTTTATTCTATTTTACAATCATTTCAAATGCTGTAAAAAGTAGTTTTTAATGTTATTAAACGTGAAATTGAATAAGAATATGTACAATGTATTTCAATTAGGAATCTAGGTTTTTACTCGATTTTCAGATCTGAGTTTATTTCTATAGAAGAAGAAATTACCGCAATCCTTCATACGATATTCAGATCTTGTCAGAAAGACACAGTTCATCCAACACCTGAGAAATTGGACTAAGTTCGGCGATAGAGCTTCTGTTTAGATTCTTGAAACCCTCAAAGCAGGCTCGAATCTAGGACTGATCAATAGGTGGGGCATTGAATTTTGTTGGAAACGCAAGATAAAATATACTCTTAAATCTATTATTTCTTAAACTTTCAGAATAATATGAAACTAAACTGTGTGAATATTACTATACAATTTAATTAACTTAATAGAATACAGAGCTGTTAAACCCATTAAAGTAATGTATGTATAAAGTTTAGAGTATCACACTTTGTTATTGTTATTATTGAAACCGCAAGATATTAATTATTGGAATTTAAAATAATATTATTTAATTTTATTATTTGAATTAGCTTTAAAAAAGAATTCTAGTTGGAAACAGTATCTTCCATCCATTCTTCTAAAGCCCTATTCATGCGCCTTTGTTGCTCTACATTCCACCAATCAATCAATATGTATATCTAGTCTAAAAATGTTAATGTAAAGAATTTATCCATTCATTGTTACTCATTTAAATTATAATAATTACAATTTGCGATCTCGTTTACTTGAAAATTTCTTTAGAATTTCATCAAAATCCAATCCCAGGGTTTGTCGCTTCTCAAAGGCTAGAAAACCAGATTTGTTGATCGCTGATAACTCATGAATAGCCTAAAAGGTCTATTTATAGCAATTAAAATGTTAATTTATATGTTGCTACGTTGCCTCTAAATGTTGCTGCTATTGCTATTTATTCATATGTATTATTGAACAGTTTTTGATGAAATATCGATTTTCGTCAGGTTTTACTTTTACCTCTAACACCTCTCCTTTTCTCGGTACAGTAGCGTATACATTTTCAAAATGTTGTACATTTTTTAACTTGAGTTCTTCTGCACTCTCAGTATTCAGTAAGATATCTTTATTTACATTTAAATGTTCATCTAACAGCTAACTGCGCAATTTACGAAGTTCAAAGTCAGTAAAAGAATTTCCTTAGCAGTTGTAAATCTTAATAATTTTATGAAGTGATCTGTAAAAAGACTTCAGTAATAGTCAATATTCTCACTTTCCGTTCTAGGTTTTTTATTTTATTTTTTATTTTTCTGGAACAGAAGACTAAATCTCTGGTTATGGTGGAAGATCTCGTTACTTCAGCCGAGAAGAGAAATGATCTTCTTTTCGAACTTACAGATTTCTTATTTTACATATTTAATAATAACAATTACTTCACATAAGTTTGTATCCTGGATTGAAAAGCATTATCAGCTGATTTCTGCAGTTCAAAAATTTTCTTTTGACTTCATCTTCTCCATTAAAAAGCTTTCTCCCTAAGACATTTATTATTCTAAGTAAGTCTTCATGGTTTGACAAAAGTACTTTTGTAATTGTTAGGTATCCATTTCTTTGCTGTTCTAGGAGACGCTCATATAATAAGGCAATTTTGTCTCGTTGAAACAATTCTGTAACATATATAATGCATTGATCAAAATTTTTACTTTCCTCATGTACTTCAGACACTGTTTTAACAACTCTTATGCGTAATCTGCGATTATAACTGTGATATGAGGGACATTTATTTTTACAATTTTTTTTTTCAAAAACTACACTTCCTTTTTTACTGCTCATGACATTAGCAGCATCAAGATATTAACTTAGATAACGGGAGGTATTCATCCCATTCTGGAGCATCGTATTAACTTGGCATCTGTAAAAGGTTTATCACCAACTCTTGTTGTAAATACATGCAGAAAAGGCTCTTTAACACTAGAATTCTAACATAGCGAATGATTATTACAATATTTTCCCTGTTTTTTTCTAATTTTTGTTCTGATTTCCAGGAGGGCAAACCAAGACACATTTCATGTTTGGGAAACCCATGCTTGGTATTTGAGGTTTTCATGCCATCAGGCTGAAATTGCAGCTTGGCACAACACATTGTGGCATATTTTAAAACAGAATATTGTAACCAAGAAATTTGTTCATACCTTTTAGAAAAAAAGCCTGTTACATTATTTTGGGTAAATTTCTGAATGAACTTGCTTTATTGTCTCCTCACTCTGAGACAAATCAAGATAATTAAGCTTTCTTCCACGTTCCTATTGCTGGCGGAAGTGTTATTTGATCCGTTCTGTCCTCTTCTAGACATAGCTTCGTCTTCCTGGCGTTCCTCTGTTTTACTTTTGTCAAAAAATGTCATAGATCCATATTTTCTGTTCACATAATTTCACCATGAATTAAATTAAAAATATTGAAGTTGTAACATTGGACTATCCACGACCCTTCCCTTGACTTGATTCACATCTGGATTTACTTTCTGATTTTATATCTAAATTCCCAGCTCTTTTTCTAAACAAATGAAACGTGATTACGCAAATTTACAAATAAGAAGTGTATTGAATGGATTTAAGGAAATATATATTGATGCGACTGAGAATTGAATACAGAGTTAGTAATGATTGAGTAATGATCGAGAAGTGAAGTTAGTTGTGAGAATAGAAGGGGAGCCAAAAGAGAATAACCGGTAATTGGCATAAGAGTATGTTCCTGATCGTGAAAGTTGGATTTTCTGTTCATGACTTGTGATTTTAGTCACACAGCATATTTTAATTATTTCCATTTATATTTAAAGCAATGTTGAGAAATATGTTTTAACACTCTTAGCACCGGATGCAGAAATGTCCTTTTAATATTATTGTACATGTAATAGTGTTATATTACTATTATCTCATAGTTATATTCATAAATTTTATAATAAATTAATAAATAATAATGTTAAATAATAATAATTGTTTAATAATGTTAAATAATAATAAGTCATTAATAATGTTAAATAATAATAAGTCATTAATAATGTTAAATAATAATAATTGATTAATAATGTTAAATAATAATAAGTCATTAATAATGTTAAATAACAATAATTCAATAATAATGTTAAAATATTTTTCCAGTACGGGCACTGCCGTACTAGCCTTTCCCCTTCAATTTGATCACGTGTCTCCCTCAAACACCTTTCGCATGAACATGAAATTTACTCTCAGTGGTACCCGTCTCATATTGGACTTGTACTTAAAACAGCTGACACTCTAGTCAAGGAAAGTGACTCTTATCTAGCAGGTTCAAACGCTTCTCTCATCTTCCTGGAAACTTATTCAGAAATAAAAATTTCAAATCGGGTAATTGTAGAAAATATTTTCCTCTCACTCATTGTATAACAGGCAAGATCCTGGCGGTACCCTTACCATTAATGTAGGCAGATGCGTTCAAATCACCATTTGTTGATTTACTAGTGGACACATTGGGAGTCTTGTTTTTGACAAGGTGCAGAAAACCTTTCTGACCTGCACCATCGGTTATTCTGAGCGGGCCTTTATTGACCCCCTCTTAAATTGTAGGCGAAGATTTCATCGTAACACCTCATCTCATTTATGATTTCTCGAGGATTTTTAGTTTCTTGAACTGTGACGTTGGGCTATTCGCGATTTTCTCTTTCCTTCTCAAACAAAATGAAACGTGATTAAGTAAATTAGATGATGATGAAAGTGAAATAAACTGAATGAGAGATAAAGATATATAAATGATATATATTGAACGGAAAGTGGAAAGGAGGTAGAGGATAAGGACTTGTTGATAGAGGTCTATAATCTGGATTAAAGCACCTTAATTAATTTTGGGTATTAAAGTGTTAAGCTCCGAAGCTACTGGTAGTGAGAATTGTTGAATTCAGAACGAATGATTTGGTAAGCTAAGATTTTATATTTAAATCATAATCTAGGATAGGATAATCATATTCTAGTTAATTGGGACGAGAGAGAGAGAGCGACTTTATCCATTCTTCGGTGATTATTAAAAAAGTACTTTAGTTTATTTTTATGTATCTTGAACTGGTGTTCATTGTTTATTAAGTAATATATTCGATTAAGATATAGCGCAAGAGCTGAGTAAAAAAGGGCAGTAGTTATAGAACTTGATAACAGGAACAGGACCATATGGAACAAATCAAAACGCATTGCAACAATATATTTTATGTCTTTTAATTGTAAATATTGGATAATTCCACCACAGTAAGCTACAACAGCCATTTAAAGAACTAAGATAAGTTTTCCTATTATATAACTATATCTCACATATGTTTTTCTCTTTGTTCAAAAGTAAATCAAACGGTAAATATTTCTGAACTAAATGATCTATTTTATAGTTCACGTTATATGAATTAAATTTAATATGTTCTTGTATTGATACATGGGGATTTTTAAATTATTACGTAATACGTGAATGTGAAGGTTATTGACGCAAAAGCCAGAAGTGGCTATGCTGCGCCAAACAAGATTTAATTGTGTCAAGACGTGAAAAAATTGAAAAAAAGACAAAAATTAGATGATTACGTAACGACCATTTTAAGTCAAACTCTTCGTTAACATAAATTAAATTATTTATTATATCTAAAAATGCTACATATTAATATAGTAGAAGAATTAGACAAATAAAAATAGCAGGATAAAAAAAACCCTGAGTGACTAATTCCTTTCTAATCAAAGATTAATAATAAAAAAAGATGTTACAATTATTCCAGAGTTCATTTATCTAGGTCATATATTTGAAGACATAAAATCCTTTCTCTATTAATCGTTCTCCTTTTACGACCTACACATCAGAAATAAAAATTGATCTTTTATCGATACAACTGGACCTAAGACCAGTTTCTGGAGCATTGGTCTTCAGATAAGCATCTTATCGAATGCCCAAATCTTTCATCTTCTTTATCAAAGAAGAGTTCTTTGAGAAGAAATCAAACAACACATTCGTGGCACGATTTCAACGAAGGAAAAAGCTTGCGTTTCTCTGAAGCCCATACTAAAATTCTTTTAAAACTAGTTTTTTAGACGATTTATGATATATTTCTCGTGTTATATTATTTAATGATGCATTCCGTTCAGGAATTGTTGGGGGGGGGGGGAGGGAAACTGTAATAATATTAAAGATGGTTGACTTTAATATTGCAACAATTTTGCTCAATCTTTTACATGAAATGTATTTGTTAATATTAGAAATAGTAATAAGAAAGCTATCTTAAGAACAGAAACGTTAACAGTAAGTTGTATCGAAACAAGCTATTGACGTTGGGCTAGTCTCTTCACTAACCTCGGGGACTTTATAATAATTTGAATTATATAAGAATACAATTTCTTCCCAACCAAAATGAAACGTGATTAGGTAAATAAAATGAAGATAGAAGTGAAGTGAAATGGAGGGAATGAGAGTAAATGATATGTAAATGAGACAGATTGCAAGGAGATAGAGGTTGACGACTTGCTGATAGAGATTTGTAATTTGGATTGAAGCAACATAATTAGTTTCGAGGATTGAAGAGAATTCAAGTTAAAGCATGAAACTACAAAATTACTGTTAGTGAAAATTATTGAATTCAGAATGAGTGATTTGATAAGCTATGATTTCATATTAAAATCATAGCTTATCAAATTTAAGTTGGGATTCGAGTATGAGCGACTTTATCTATTTTCCGGTGATTAGTAATAAAATATTTTACTTTGTTCTGACGTGTCTTCAATTGGAGTTCTGTGGTTATTGTTTAATAAATTAGATTTGGATATGGAGCAAGAGCTGAACAATGAAGGACAGTCGTTACATACCACTTTAAAAAGAAAAACTTAAATAAAAGGTAGAACATGGTATTCTAATAGTTAGGATTATAAACATCGTGGCCAGAAAGTGTTCTAGTTCTTCGTATGGAATTACAGGAATACTGTATACCAAAGAGAATTTGTTCTCTAAGTTGCCAGTAGATCTTATATAGTTGAAGAGCAAGACTCATGTCCCTTGGGCCGCATGTGGCTAACAACGAATATATTTACGGCTCGTACAGTGTAACAAACAAAACGTAACAAAGATTTTAGTACAAACAGTTAGTTATTTATTTTTTAAAATTCCTAAAAATAAAATTAATGCTAGTGTATCACAACTTTTGTCAATGAACTTTTACTGTAGCTTGTCACGTTGAATAAACACACTATTTTCCTCACCTATAGCAGTAAATGTAATAAAATATCATTACTCTTCTATTGAACTGAATGGTGTTCTTGAGATCAAATATTCCTTTCCCAGAAAACAAGAACAAGTTTGTTTACATAACGCGTATTAAGTTGTGTCTAGTAAGTTAACAATCTAGAGAGAATATTGGGTTTTATAAATATCTTTATTTTCTTTTTTACTAATTTCTTTTTTATTTTAGTTACTTGCTTTCAGAATATTTTTATCGAAATTAGGTGGTAAAAAGACTGTTCGAAAATTAGTTGATAAACATCGATATTTCCAAGAAAAGATTCGAGCTCTTTTGTTGTAATATAAAATATAAAGTTATTTGTTAGATATGTAATAATGTTATTATTGTGCCAAAGTTATGCAGCTTAAAATGACACCATAAAAATTATGAGCACTATGATGCAAAACAAATTACAAGCAACAATACTCTTTCTAATAAGGTTTATTAAGAATAAACAAAAACTGCCTTCACATATACATATAGTGTGACCCACATAACCTTTTCTTGTTAGAGAATAAGCCCGTACCTGAAAATTATGCTCACACCTTTGCTGTTAGAGTGACGTTAATTCATGCTAATAACCAAATTGGCGTTTTTTCGAATATTCTGTGTGAGTATAAAGACTGAGTCCCATCAGTTATGGGCAAGCTGTCAGTCCTGTGATGTTGCTCTGTTTTTGTAATAAATCTAATGGCTTACAATAACGGTATAATTCTTTGCATTTTAATGACAATATATATATATATATATATATATATATATATAATATGTATATGTATAATTTTCACAAAAATTTTAACTATTATATTGTTCAAAATAAATAAATAAATAAACTAACTTACTCCTTAACTTTTCATTCTTTAGTAATCAGCTTCGTTCTCTGGCGATGTTTGTCAAAATGATTTTTAAGATGCATTTTGTAATTGTTCAAGAACAATATTATATGCATAAAGTATATTTAAAAATAAAAGAGTCAAATGTACGTACTTTCAAAGCATATGCTAAATAAATGATTAAATATTTTATATGTGACAGCGATCATCAGAGAGCTTCTTATAGGTGGAAAAAAATGAACTAACATGTTTTAACTAAATTGATAATTATGATTATATAAAACGGAAACTAGCTTTAGTTATTGACAAGAAGACTATATGATTCTTGACTTTATATGAACTTCTCTCGAAATTTAAGAATAAGTTCTTTAAAACTATGATTGCAAGCATTTATTTGTACATTATATTTCATCAAAATCGCAAATGTCAATATTTAAAATATTTTGTAAGGTTTGCACAATCTTTTATCATAAACTTTAATTTAAAAAGTAATATTTACCAAATTTTTCATTAACACTTTTATGAATTCTATTTTTAGAAAAAGGTACTATGAATAAGAAGTTGAGATGATGATGCAGCTTTGAACTGCTTATGTGCTGGTTGGTGATAATGAAAATTAGTAGAAATGTTTCCTCGGGTAAAAGGAAACGAGGAAGATATTTTTCTATTCAAGCATAAATTTATTTTTTCATTTTGTATCAATAGCTGACAGCTATTCTTCACACTGTCGAATTATACAGCTTACAGCTATAATTCGGCTGCACAAAAAAATGTGGCGAAATATCTTTTTCGAAAATTAAGAGAAAAAGTTTAGAATTCCTTTGAATTAAAAAACAAATCTCACACTTTGAAAACCTACAGTTTACTGCAAAATCTGTTAATTTCACAAAGTAAGCTACAAAAGTAATCAGTTTCATTTTTCTTTTGTTTGTTTTTAGTTATCATATTTTTCTGTTTATTTTTGAACAAAACTATATTTTTTCCACCTCTAACATTTTACTCGAGATGAAACAAAGAAAAAAGAGCTTTTGTTTTTTTAATACTCAAAAATCAAAACAGATATTGGATGTACTTTACTCGTATGTTTATTAATGTCTTATATATATATATATATATATATATATATATATAACATTGTGCAAATACTACTTCTTATTTTGGATATAATAGATTATAAAAATTTCATTTATTTAAGTTAACAGTTCGTTTCGATGTAGAAACATGTGACTGATCATTCGCCTGTCACGTGATTTAAAAATTATTACTTATTTTCCTAAAATACTTAAATATTTTCAATTTTTGTATTGCAAGCGTTTTGGGTATCGATGTTTGGTGTGTTACTATAGAAATGACGTGTTATCATGTGGCAGGTTAACTCTCTCATTACCATTTTTTTTGTCCCATGTATAAAACATATCCTGCTTAAAAAAAATATGATCACGTATTTTATTATGTTTAGTTCGAATAAAATGAGATTTAGTAATAATTCGGGTTTATGAAAGAAGAATATTTCTTCACTATTTATCATTGTATATAATATTTCATCTATTAAAAACAAATAATATAATTTTACTTCGATTATGTTTGCAGCATGAAAATAAATAGTTGTTTAAAGGATTACAAAAGAAAACATTAAATGAAAAATGAAATTTTAATTTGCTGTATAAACAATACGGAATTTCTCTTTTAGAGTTGTTATGGTTTAAATAGCAGTTTAGAATCATCAAAAAGGAAATCAAATATTTAAAGAATCCTACATTTCTTGAAAACCTGCACCAGATAAATTTAATTTGATACACGACAAAAATGAAATGTAATAAAATACCTTATGAATAAATACTCAGATATATTTTATGCTTCATTGGAAATGAAAAATGGTTAACGTCAAAGAACGAATAATCAGAAATAACTTCTATAAAAATAGAATAAAGTTTCCATCTCGGTTATCATTTTAATAAGACCCGACGATTGAAAGAAAAGTAAGATGATAGATTTTCTAAAGTTTTCCTTTCCAAAAAGAAGATATATAATTATAAATAAGATTAAAAATTGTTGACTATCCTGTTCTAAACTTCAAGTATTGATATTGAATAATACGATATGCTACATTTCATTTCATCAGTTGTTCTTTTCTTCCCATCTTTATTTGATAAAAAAGAATTCCGATAAAGATTTTAAATTGGAAAAATGTGATAGTTATTTTTGAAGTATAAGCGAATCGGATAGCTATTTTCTTTCTGTGATTTCTTCTTAAGTTTGCTTTAAAGGCATTTTATTTTTGTTGACTGAGATTTTATTTTTACTCATCTGTATTTTAAAAACGAATATAAACTATAGATATATTATATTTTATTTTTTTAAGGAAATAATTGTATTATATGTGAGAAATGCTAAAAGCAAACAAAATATTATTCTTTAACATACTGTACACTTACTCGTTTTCTTTACCTGAAAGGAAAAAAAAACATATTTTCCAAATTTTATCTTTGGGTTTTCTGATATTTGATGTACTCGAAAATTTTATTAGTTTGGTTTGAGTTAACATCTCTTTAAAACGACTTGACTGATTGGATTATGAAGTAAGTGGAGCAACAAGGCTATTGTTGCAGCCTATTGCAAAAGGAGAGCTGTTGGCGATAGTCCATGTAATTCTGATTGATTTCTTATTAACGTCGTACTTAGAAGCAACACTAGGGCTACTGACGGCAGACTTCATAATTTTGGTTACAGGATCGTACCTCAAGTGATGAGGTCCGACCCTGTGTTGGCACTCAACTCTCCCAAATTTTACACTATTCCAACGTCTGGTCTTTGAACCCTTACTGATTTAGTGTGTATCAATTCAGTGTTTTAGAAGAGGTAAACGGGACTCGACTGAAATAACGCCGGCCATGAGCTGTCGACCTTGACCACTCGGCTACCTAGGTCCTCGTTATTTTGAACCACGATTAGAAGACGACTCTTTAGTTGACACTTCTTTTTTCTGATTTTCACAAAATGTCTATTGATGACTTCAATAGTCGAAGTGAACTATCAGCTTTCCCGTTATTCAATATGACAGTCTTTCGTGAACCTGGGCTCGAATGGACTGAACAGAAACATCATCATTTTTACTTGTGTTTGTGAAAAAGTAGTACACCGTTTACTCAATTCTTCCACGAAATCAAGGTTGCATTTCTCACTCGATTAAAGCCTAGCAAAATATTAAAAACATTTTATTAGAATTGAAAATATAAATTCGTATTTTTACTAAATAGTTCCTTAAGACTCTAATCTGAAATAATTTGTGGAAATTTGCTATTGAATGTATGGCAAACAAATATTATTGTGCAGAATTAGAGTTACGAAATTAATTAGAATTAGAGTTGCAATTACGAAAATGGATATTTAAAAGATTTAGAAAGTTTCTTTGTGTGTGGGAGTGTTTTCTTTCAAATCCGTCTGTAAACAAATGTACAATTTACATTTCAGAAAAAAAAATAGCTATTTTTTATTATTCTTCGTATATGTCAATAAATGGAAATAAAACTCAATATAATGATTTGTTTATTTAATTAATATTGAAATAAATTTTTTCAGTACTTTTTCCTAAAAGTATAATATAATAAGATATATATAATTGCTGGTCCATTGCAGAGAACATATTTAATGCTAGTGTTTTAATGCACAAGCTAAGAGAGACATACTAAACCATTATTTATGACTTAACTGCTTTTGTATGTACATTTATTCAAGAAATGTAGACACCTTTGACAGCATTTATGTGATTAAAATGTTTAGTACTAGCTTTTGTAAATGATGAAGAGATGTTTCTATTGAAGATAATATATCAATTTATAATATCTTCACTAAATAAAAAATAAACTGTAAATACATACATACAAATTAGTAAAGTTTGATTTAAGAATAACTGAATGAATACAAATATTTCAAATAAAGTATTAACAATTGTCTAATTAATGATATTTATAATACATTTGTTTACTTTTTAAGCAGAGAAATTTAAAAATTATTATTTTATTTCCGTTTCAAATTCGGAACGACTGCAATGTGATGCGTGTTATGTCGAATTTCTTGAAATAAATGAAATATATAACAATGACTAATCTTGCCAATCACTTGGGGTTTTAAAATTAATTTAGTTGACTAGGATATTAGATAATTCATGACTAAAATTCTGGATTAAGTTTGTTATTTATTGATTGTGAAATTGAATATTCGCATATGTAGTTTTAAAATTACAAATACTTAAATTAAAGACATTTTTAGAAGACATCAATAGTTCACATGTCTAAGCTTACTAACAAGAAAATGTATTATATAATCAAATAATAAAAAATATTAACAAAGCTCTTATTTAAAATGTTTCTCATTAAACAAATAGTTCTGATTTTTAAAGTAACAATTTATACATATAAAATAAAGGCAATTGAATTTTCCAATACGAGGTACTGGTATGATGGAAATTTAATTCATTTAATTGCAGTATTAAGAAAAAAATCTTGATAAATGCTGATATTCTTTTACTGCTTGGAAAAAAAATTTTCTATCCGGATATTTTAAAATGGATTCGATTTCAATCTATAATTATACAATCCAAATAATTTAAATAAATTTTACTTCACGTAGTTTCATTTCTAATCATCATCGAACAACTAGCAATGATCTTTTGAATTTAAATAATATGACGAGACGAAAAATTGTTTGCATATTACTATTAAATTCATTCCAAGTTACCTCAAGACCTTGAGATTTAGTTATATTCAATGTGCTGCAACCTCCGTTTATTTGTTATGCAACAGTCATTGGCGCAACTGAGACTGACCTTTGTGTGCCATTCAACCGTGGCTGTGTCACCAAACTATTGCTTGCCTTCGCATTTTATATGAGAATTTTGTACTCTTGGAAAAACTTGAAATATCACAAAAATATTTTAAATCAAATTCAGGTGGTTGTTATAAACGAATATTGAATAGGTTTAAAAAATATTATTCAACCATTAATTGAAAAACGAGAGATGTTTGCTTTATATTTTTCCCCAGACAGTTCTATTGCCTATTCTTGCTTTTTAAATTGCTTCAGAGTTCAGAACTAAGTTTATAATTAAGTTAACAAGAATTCAGAATTATTAAATTTAAAATAAAGCAAAAAATGCATCAGGAACTTCAAAAAAATAGCTTAAACCTAAATGTAATAATACAAGAAAATATTTTCATAATTTCATGCCAATATTATTTTTAAATTCAATTCACCTCAGAACTGCTTTAGGCAAAATACTTTTTCTTAAGATTTTCGATTTTTGACGATCGAAGAATAAAATTGGATTTTAATTGACTTTAGAGTTCGTAAATCAATGGATGTATTTTCATAACATTATGATTGAATAAATTAGTCAAGAATAAATGATATTATTTATATTAATAATTATCAAGAAATTGTTAGAAATCCAAAAGAGGTGTAAAAAAACACATTAATTTTTTTGAAAAATATTATGATTTAATAATTGTTGAAAGATGAAATAAATATTCATTTCTTTAACATTCGACCAAGGATCAAGTTGTGTGTATTATGTATGCTATCAAGATGTATTATGCATGTCATAAAAATCAGGGATTGTGTTTAAAAAATTAATCCTTTTACGAAAAAGAATGTTGTTTACGAATTAATTGTGCACTCATTTGAACATTTATAAATGAAATTATGCTATTTTACAACGTCTTTCTGAATTTCACTTGGTGTGTGTGAGAGTGTGTGTGTGAGTGTGTGTATGTGAGTGTGTGTGTGTGTGAGTGTGTGTGTGTGTGTCATCAAATTTTCGATCCTTAATTTAACCAGCTTCCCTTCAAGCTAGAGCTTTGAAATTTTGGGAATCGTTCGTGCTCGCCTAACAATGCAATATTTAGACGTTTGCGACAAGTTTCAACAAATATTTCAATAATTTTAATGAGTCAAAATATTCTTTCCTCTCGGCGCTTTTAGGATTGAGGAAAAAATTTCTTTCCCCCTCTGGGAGTACCGGGCACTCCCCACGCCGCATGAGGTATCGTAAACCTTTTGTCTCCGAGACCCTTACTATCTCGGAGATAGTAAGGGTTGCTGACTTTTAATCAGTAATCATTCGCAAGAAAGAAAGTTTCCAATATTTGGCGCCACGTCTTATCACAATAATTTTTTCTGAATTCTGGTTCCCATTCTTTTTTTAATAGAATGACTTACAAATTTTCAAATGCATGTTTTGATTTTATGAGTATTATGAATTTTTTAATACTCTCACAAATGTCTCTTTTTAAAAAAATTTTAAAGTTAAAAATAACTAACAGTTTTAACTAATATTTCAATAATTTCCTCTAATAAACTTTGCCACCATATAAAAACGTTGGTTTTTATATCGAATTATTTAACATTATAATTTTTATTAAATATCAAAGTAATTTAGATTTTCGACATCCATCTTCAGTGGCTCATTGTTTTGCTTCAGTGTAATGTTAATTAAGCAAATCGAACAGTTCAAATCTTCCGTGTAATAATTGGAATGATTCTTTTAACCTCATTTTTTTTACTGTATGGTTAAACAAAATAAGCTTTAACGTATCAGGAAGGAACTTACTCAAGCAGCTTTAAAATAAATAAAACATAAGAATTATTTTTGTTCTTCTGCACTACTCAACAGCTTGAAAACTTTGTTTTAACACATAGAAAACCAGAATTCTTTTCTTTTTTTTTTTATTGCTATTAGAGTAAATCCACAAAACACAGCGAAAAGAAAGAAAAGATATCTTCCTTAAAAAAAGATAAATAGATTGGATATTGCTGCCAGTTTAAAGTGCACGTTGCTACGCAATTTTTTTTCTACGACTGGGAAAACAGCACTAACTGAAATTGGCTAGACTTCATTCAAATTACTAACTAAGCAAGTTGAAAAAGAATGCTTATTCATTAGTAATCAAAGATACTGTAAACCTTGAAATCCCAAATCTTTTTGTAAGAAGTTTTTATCTAAAATACATAGATTAAAAGGAATGATTAGTTTTCATATCAACTTTGCATTAGTGTTACTCAATAGTTATTTAAATATTTAATATTATCAAAAATGACACCAAGATGCCAATTTATAATTTAAAATTACTTATGCTTCAGTGTGAGGATTTTAGTTGGATTAAATGTGCTACAATATTCTCCACTTTCATTCCTCCGATTGCAAAAGCCTTGAAATCAAATCCTACGAACTTGAATATATTAGTCAGGCTGGCATATGGAACGTATCAATAACGAAGCCAGAGATATGTTAGATTATTTCAAGAATACCTGAAGTTGAATACTTGATTCGTTAAAATAAAGTCATTTTTTAAATTCCTACTATTAGTTTACATTCTCCCTATATATATATTTATTTTTTATATCTTGTTCAAATTTTCAGTCGTTAATAAAATACTTTTTATTCATCCACTCAAGTTCAAATACATTTTTTTAAACTTGTAGTGGGTGACATTTGATGTTAATACAGTTTTTTCAAATATTAATTCATTAATTAAATTTAATTGGTGGAAATGCAGTTTAGCCCAACCGCTTGGCGCGATTTTAAAAATTGCCAAACTTGGCGATTTTTTTTTTTTTTGGCTGAACATTAAGTTCGCGAAGAGGACCAGGGTAGCCACATTTGATAAAGTACCGCCAAATAATTCCTGTCGCCAAGGATGGTTAGGCTAAGCTGCATTCCCTCCATTTAAATTACCGGATGATTTTAGAAACAAGCCAATACTTCTACTGTGTCATTTGTCTTGCAATGGCAAAGTTGGTAGAGTGTCGGCGTAGAATCTTCATGCTTTCCAATTGAATCTCGTCGAAGCATAAATTTTCTTATTTGATTTTGAAATAATTAATTTTAGTTTTATATGGGAGAAAAAAAATTTCTCTTATATAAGATATTTAGCAGGATATAAATTTAGGAATAAATACCGTCAGTGGCGAAGCGTGTAGATCGCTGAAATTTTTTTTTCTTTTGCCACTTATTATTGTGATTCTGTCATATGTATATACATATTTATATTAATTGTAATTATTTAATAAAAAGTTATTAAAATTAACTTTTTCTATGTTGACCTAAGTACGAATTGACTGTAATTTTTTTTTTTTTTATATTACTAATTTTGTTTGAATCAGTTATACTCTAGATCTGCATAACAGACTATTGTTGATAGATCTTGTAATAATGAATCCTAATACAGGAATTAATTCGGCACTCGAGTTGGTATTTCACTCTTTTTATTTCCATACTCTGTGATGATGGTGACTAATCAATGATGAAAATTACTCACAATATCAGTGCCGTATTCTCCGTGAGGTTAAACAGATTGAATAATTAGAGATGCTACGTTAATGAATAACGATCAATTTTTTACTCTATAATATAAAACAATAGTTAAACGCTGGAAAGAGCTCTGAAATAATTGCAAGCGAAGTATGTGCTAATGGTTTGTACGATCTAACACATAAGGTCATCTTTAGAAGTGAATTTCGAACCATCAATTACAATCTCCTGGGATGAAAGATATTACTGTTATCAGATTATGTCTACAGTAAAAATTTTCTATTTTATCCCATTTTTAAATCAAAATTAATTTTCAACAGACATTTGTTATTAAATTATCATGAAAAAAATCTCACTTTATATTTTTTATGAAAATATTAATTCTTCGTTTGTTAAGAAGTTCAAAAAATTAGTATGTATGTCTGACAATTTCTCATATGACAATTTCTTCTCTAATCGAAGTTTTATTTCCGTTTCACAGGTATATTTAAAGTAAGACACTCTTCATTTCATTAGCATTATATTCAGGGAAATAGTTTCAGACTTAGGAAAGCATTCACTGAGTTCGATGAATGGGAAGTGAAGGAGGAAAAAAAAAATGGTTCAACATCAAAGTTTAGATGATAAAATAACAAAAGATTGATTATTGTAATGTTGAGAATACTTCCCATACAATAGTTATTTACCAAAATGCTCGAAATTCAGGAAAAGATTCTGACAATTTGATAATAAGTATTTTTCATTTGGAAGAAGGAAACACTTGTTGATGCCGAGGAAACGAGAATTGATCTGCACGGAACTATGCTCAGTTACGAAGCAATGAGTCGTCTGACAGAAACCGGTTCAAGGGTGTAGAAAGGGTCATCGTTTGATCTGTAGGAGTCATCCTCGATGCTAATGGAATGTTTCTGGGTTTCGAAGTTATTGTCCGAGGAAGAAATAAAACGTGAATGACATTCCAATGTCGCGTTTTTTGAAATGACGTGAATAATATTTGCTTGGGAAAATTTAATCGAATGCACTTGTTTTGGGTTTTTGTTCTGTTCTCATTAAATCGAGCAGATTTAAAAGTATTATAGAGGAGTTTTCTTTTAAAATTTTACATTATTTAAAGTTTCAATTTAGAATAACGAGTTTTTATACGATTTTAGGATGCTGTTTTAATCTATTTACTAAATAGTTGTTGGAGGATATTTGCCTCGGAAACAGAATAATAAGAGTTACTGAATATGAGTGAGTGTTTATTAACGTCGCACTGAGAAGCAACACGATGGCTACTGGCAACGGATCTCGTAATTTTGAGCCTTGATCAAGTGACAAGGACGTCACCTGAGCTGATACCTTACTCTCTAAACTTCCACATCACGCCATGGGAAAGCTTGCGACCTCGACCAGATTTTAAATGCATCACCACCGCCACAGCCGTCGGGTCTTTGTGGCATCAGGGCTGGAATTCACGACTCGATAAAAGCAATACCAGTCGCGAGTTCGAGGCCTCGGCCACTAAAGTTACTGCATAATTAATATAATTAGGCTTCAAATTACCATGTGGATGAGCATGGAAATCTGGAAAACGTGATATTAAATCGAATGTCGTCTTCGTCATTTGAGCGTGACTCAAATTTATGATGGCTGGAGGTAGCAATAAAGGTCCTTTAATATTGTTTATTTTCTGTTTCATAACTTTTTAACAACTTTTTGTATTACTCCAGTAAGATGTTATTCGAAAATTGTCAAACCATGTTTAAAGAAAAGTTTAATTTTAAAAGTTTAGAGCTGTTGCAAATTCAGGAAACTCTTAAAACCTGTAAAAGAAATGAAGACTTGATTGTTCAAACTTTTTAAATATTATTTGACTATTTAAAGAAACACCGAGATCTTCGGCTGATAAAGTAATTAACTCTCAAATAAAAGCAATAGATTATTTGGGGGGGGGGGGCCCTCTTTACATATAAATTATACACTATGTTATTTGATAGGTTAATAAGTTGGTTAGTTACTAAGGTTTTATTTTAATCCATCAAATTCTCCAGCAGAAAGTTTATTCTAAAACCTAACTTTCTTACGTTCAGATGGCAGTTCTGTCGAAAATTATTACAATAAATCAAAACTCATTTCATGGGTTGATTTAAAAACAACTCATTCCACGTACAAAAAAATATCTCATGCAAATACTTATAAAATAACTGACAAATACGCGTTTAGGTGAAATGTATGTCTCTAAATGTGAAAATAATTCTACGAAACTCAAGTGCTAATTTTTTTCCTGTCCCATGATAAATAATGTCAAGAGACATTTCTCAAAACGAAATTGACGATTACTCTTCCAACTGTACGTATTTGCCCAGCAGGCAGCTGTGTTGGAATATCAGTCAATGTATGCACGATACGTAAAGAACGAAGCGACGAGGCTTAATTATGTATATGCCTGCTAGAAATAGAATAATGGTAAAAGTAGGGTTGAGTAGAACATGAATCCTGTTAACAGTTTAGTGACTGTTCACAGAATTATTTGATGTGACACAGTGATAAATCCTGGAATTCTTTTCACATCCGATATCTTATCGGGCAACTCTCGGAAGAGTGTTACTTTTCGCACCTTCTGTAAATAGACGGTTTAGTGATATAAATCATCTTTCGTCTGTGTTGTCTCCGGTTTTCGTAATTTTTTTTAAAAGTTTAATTGATTTCTGTTATATAAGGGAGATTTAATTAATCTTGTATTTAAAAGTGCAATAACCTCTTAATTACGTAATTTTCGTTTTTAAGGCGTATTCTCATTTATTTCGCTGTGGCTTTAAGCGAAAAGTATGTGAAAATAGAATATTATAAAGACGCAAAATATTATTAAATATCAGACATTTTCCGAGTAAAAAAAAATCAAAGACGTATTTATTTGCAGCGAAAGATGAGCCTCAAATTATGTTGAATTTCAATTGGATGTTGGATGTAATATTTTTTAAGGGTAAAAAGATATTTACAATATTCTGTGTAGCATTTGAGAATTACATTGACTTATTTTACAAACTTATAACTCATGTAATGTAGGTTTAATTTTATATGTGACATTTTTTTTTTAATTTAGTGTGCACATTGTCTTAAATTTTCAGCTCTTCTGAAGATAACAAAAATTCTTTTATTTAAAACTTTAAACCAATCAATTAAAATGATGATGAATAATTACCATTCACATATGTAAAAGTATTGAGAAATAGTAAAATAAAAGACCCATGGACGTTTTACCAATTTAAATCAAAATGGGATGGAATTACCAAATTAACCGAACTTTTTGCTGTTCTCAGGAAAGATATGATTAATCACTCTTTCGAATTTGTTGAATCGAAAAAATTTGAACTTGTTATAAAATTATGCATTATCGTAAACAAAACAGTTTAGAATAAAATTTGTAAAACTTTGATCAATAATATACTTTATATAAAAATGAATCTTAATTGTAGATTGTAATAGTTTTATCTATAATAATTACACACTAGGTTAGTTCAAAAAGTGCTTGCATTTGAAGACAGATGACATCATTAAGGTAAATTGTTGTTTCCATTTGATGCTTCTGTCTGTTAAATGGAACCGAAATAATTTTGACATTGATTCATAAATTAATTTTGATTTGATAGTCATTTGCTGCCAAATCAAAATTTTATTTCTACCGCGTCGAGTTGTCGACGTCATTTTGCATTTAGTTGTCACCGTTGATGATAAATGGATTCACCTTTATACACCGGAAACCAAGGAACAGTCAAAACAATGGGTTGCTTCCGATTAACGTGCTCCAAAGAAGGCGAGGATGATCTCATCGGTCGGAAATGTTATGACAAAGAATTTTCAAGGTACGAAAGGCATCGTGATCACGAATATGAGTAACCGAGACAAAGGCAGCTGTCTAGTGAGTCATGATGCTTATTAAAAACAAACAATTTTCGATGCCACGAGCGCCATCTCTTGGAATTTTATAAGGACTAATTGAAATACCTTCGTATTATGCTTTCAAAAATGCTCGCATTGCCTGAAGTAATTAAAAATATTTAAAAAAAAACTACAGTCTTCTGTTATTTCCGCCATTATTATTAAACTAAAAAATTGAACCTAATGTAATCTCTTACTAAAAATTAAAAAGAAAGAAATGTTAATACGAATGCTTCTTTAACAGCTTCCTTCCAAAAAACTGAATTTTTAAAGACATCTTGATAGCTATCTCTCTAAAAAGGGACTTTTCTTGAGAGAAATCATTTGTTTTCTATTTTTCAACCTTCTTAGCGTCACTTTCTTGAATGTATTTTGCTTTTTTTTACAGGGTTTTGAAGAAAAGGAAGCAAGAGGACTTCTTATTGTCAAGGCCCAATTTCGAAGCACCACGCTTAGCGATTTCCCTTTTGTCACGTTCGGTAAGAGGTCTCATGTATTTTTTGCACTTCCATTTTTATGTATGCTCTAGTAAGTCTTTTTTCCCCGAATACGTCATTCATTTTTTTCTGTATAATCTATTGCTTCAAGGGCGAAAAGTTGATCGTAGTTGTCATGACAACGTAAAACCTTCTCACATCATGCAATCCAAATGATGTAAAGAAGCTGTTCCAAAAAGGATATGCCAAAATGTTCCATTTTTTTCCCTCCCTTGGCATCTGTTTGACTGTCAGTGATAAGAACGATGCAGAGAAACCTTTGATTACTCTTAGAGAACGCTTAATATGCATCAGCTGAGACAGAAAGAGGTTGGACAGTCGTACTAGTATGGATGTTCGTTTTTTCATGCCATAACTACCAGAGAAAAAAAGTTTTGACACGATTATTTATGCTCCTTTTGAGCACTTTTGTTATTAATTTTATAAAACAAATTTAAATACATATTTTTTTCATACAGTATTATTCTAGAAATTTTTTTTGATAAAAATGAATTTGTCATTTTTCTTTGAATAAATGACGCAATAAATATACATCAAGAATTTTTTAGGATTCAACAGTAAAATTCTACCCATTTTATTTTTAATTGCTGTACTTTTTATGATGTACCTCTTTCATTCGTAGTTCACATTAATTGAAAAAAAGATATATGGTTCTGAACTATTTGGCGTAATTTTTCATCTTTATTTACTGAATTTCATCTCTGATAAAATTTAAATATTTTTTCCCGATCTTATGTCCTGCATTTAAAAATCTAAGTCATGATTTTCATTGTGTTTCCGATAGTTTTCTGGTTAAAAATATACCTGTAGAACGATGAAATCTCATGCAATTTTAAAAGTAATAGCAGCAAAAGGAACAAGTTGATGAAGTGTTTTGTAAGTAATAAGCATTTAAAACATCGAAAATATGATGCTTTTAAGAGGTAAAAGAAAACTAATACAATTGAATTCTTTTTAACACAGCTTATTATAAAACGAACTCATAAAATGAATACATTAAAATGTAAGATATTTCGACACGTTGTGATCTCGAATATTTTAAATAAAGGAAACTGAAGTTCTATTTAAAATTCTACCTTCATTCAATATGATTCATTCAAATATTATTAGGTCCAAAATGTAAAGATCTACTTAAGAAGACGGAGTTTGTTTTAAAATTATGAATGGACACCTGAAAGGAAAAATTGTCTTTGAGGAAAAGTTTAGAATAGGCAATTTGAAATATTTAATAAATTTAAGGTATGAAA
This sequence comes from Nephila pilipes, assembly GCA_019974015.1. Taxonomy (NCBI): domain Eukaryota; kingdom Metazoa; phylum Arthropoda; class Arachnida; order Araneae; family Nephilidae; genus Nephila; species Nephila pilipes. The sequence goes on along the minus strand of BMAW01099477.1, from coordinate 637,070 downwards.
TTGAGGTTTGCATGCATAGTGCTTTAATTAAGGTTGTAAAATTTGTCATTGAATGAAAAAAGAATTTCTAAATTATCTGAAATTTTTATGAAAAGTTAATTATTTTTAAAAACATTAATTATTTTTAAGAACATTTTACACTTTTTTTGTATCAATTTACACATTAAACATGATTTTTCTGTGTACAACTTATGCAGAAATTTTGTTATCGGGTTAACTATTCATTTTAGACTGTAGGACTGTTTAATATTCAAAAACATTAAGATGATGAAAAGGACAAAGATCATTACCTGTTTCAATTTTTTAAACAAAAACATGTATATGTGTAAATTACATAGTTGTTTTCAATCAGTGGGGAAAGGACTCTCTAATTGATTTTTTAAATAAAGGAATACGATACTTTTAATATTGAAAACATCGTACCAACACACACACATTAACACCTTACAGTAGCTATTTGAATTACATGAAAACTAATACATTATTATAATAATACATAAATAAGGTATTAGTTTTCACGTGAAATTCCTTAAGAATGGAAAAATTCTTTAGGAATTTTTTTAAGAAGTTAAGAAGCTTAATCGTGCTTAGAAATTTATCAAGATAATGTTATGTAGATAAAATAAACGATAATTATTAGAACCTTGTAATGAATTAGCGTCGTTAGGTGTATTAAACATAACCACTCAATCAAAATGAATTTCAAAATGTTTAACCAGTTTATTCATATTTTGTGAATAAGCTATATCAAAACAAATTAATAAAGTGACGCAAATAACTAATCGCATCTTGAGTCTAAAATCTGCTTAACTAGGTAGTTTGAAACAGATGATTTCAGATCACGGAATCCAATTCATGTAGACCTTAAATTCACGAGATCTGAGTCAAATGCACATTCCCAGTTTTTTGCCTCTCAGTTGCTGGGATTAATATAGTGTTTCTTTGAATCTCTCCAATTCCTCTATATCCTGTAATCTATTCAATTACACATATCATGGTTCATTTACAAGGCGAGACTCTTATATCAAACTTAATTAAGGGAATGTTAATTAAAGAGAATCCAGATGTTAGTTAGAGGCAAAGACGCTTGAGAAACTGTTATAAACTCTTCATTATTCAATAAGTTTTGACTTTGAAATATGAATCATTCTAATTTTTGACCAAATGTTTATTTAAAATTATTTAACATAGACATTTTTCCTTCTGTCCCATATATTTGAACTCAAGTCAAAAACATATTTTTTTCCTGACAGTAAACTCAGTACTTTATACAGTTTTCAACGTGAAGAAAAGAATAGGTTGTATTTGAGTTTTTAAAAAAATGCAATGTTAAAGTGCCTGGGTAATAAAATTGTTACGCTATTTGTTAATTCATTACAAATCGAATTAAAACACTTCAGTATCTGTTCTTATACAATTTATTTTTTTTTTGTCCTTAAATTCTTTCCATGGATATTAATAATTCACTGAATTGTTAAAATCCACAAATGCTCGAAAATTGTAGTTCGTGAGATTCCTTACAGAAATCTTCGAATTTCGGGAAGTAATCTCTTCAAAAATCAATTCTGCGATTACTAGCTGTGCAACAAGACATGAAATTACCACTCTTATTTCCCAACCAGACAGAACCTTACGCTCTGTTCTTAAATTTATCTTATATATGTTATTTCATTGTATTGGTCATCGAAACTAAGGATCTGGAATTACAAAAGTAATTCTTAATGGGAGATGTTTGGTGATTAAAATAAATGAATCAGGAAAATGTTTAAAATATGTCTTTTTTTTCCGTGTGTGATTCAATAAAAAGTAAATATCCGAAAGGAAAAAAACTGTTTTAAAAGAACAGAACACATTATATAAATAGAGACTTTACAAGATTGAATCTGACTGTCAGAATTTAAAAAAAATTAAGTACCATTAAGCACAATATTTTCCTGCTTTTTAAATTACTACTATTAGCTCACACTCTCCCTATATATATCTTGTTCAAATTTTCAATCGTTGATAAAATACTTTTTATTCATCCACTCAAGTTCAAATACATTTTTAAAGCTTGTAGTGGATAACACTCGATGTTAATACAGTTTTTTCAAATATTAATTCGTTTAATTAAATTTAATTGGTGAAAATACAGTTTAGCCCAACCACTTAACGCGATTTCAAAAATTGCCAAACTTGGCGATTTTTTTTAGCTGATCGTTAAGTCTGCAAAGAGGACCAGGGTAACCCCATTTGGCAAAATACCGCCATATAATTCCTGTCGCTAAGGGTGGTTGGGCTAAACTGCATTCCATTTAATTTACCGGATGATTTTAGAAACAAGCCAATGCTTCTACTGTGTCATTTGTCTTACAATGCTAAGTTGGTAGACCGTCGGCGTAGAATCTTCATACCTTTGGATCGATTCTCGTCGAAGAATAATTTACTTGATTTGATTTTGAAATAATTAATTTTAGTTTCATATTGGAGAAAAAAATTTCTCTTATATAAGATATTTAGGAGGATATAAATTTAGGAATAAATACCGTCAGTGACGAAGCGTGTAGATCGCTGAATATTTTTTTTCTTTTGCCACTTATTATTATGATTCTGTCATATGTATATACATATTTATATTAATTTTAATTATTTAGTTAAAGGTAACTAAAATAAAACAAATTTATTTGTTGACCTAAGTAGGAATAGACTTAATTTTTTTTTATATATTTCTTGTTATTTGTTAATGGGTGGGAGTTATTTTTCCTAACCTATAATATATATATATATGTGTGTGTGTGTGTGTGTGTGTGTTTGGTTTTTCCCAGATTCGCGTCCAAAGGTGCTTAAGTTATTTAGAGTCATGGTCGAGACAGCAGGCCTTTTGAAACTCATAAACTTATTCTTTATTGATAATATGAAGGCTAGCAATGAAGTGGAGACATTGAGATGAACGTTGTCGAGATCGACAGTCCGAGATTTCGCGCATCTACATAGACGGAGCGTGTTGGTACGCTTGAATATGAATCATTCTGATACAATGCTAATTTTTTATACTGCAACAGACAGGTGAACTAACTGTTAGCGCGTATATTTCTTAAATTCTCTCACACGTAATTGAACTTCGCATTCCAAAAAAAGAGAAAAGTTCCCCCCCCTCCCCCTTTTTTTTCCTTACCCGACACTATAACTAAAAACCGGTGCCCATGATTGAAAACCAATCCCGGTATTAAAGAACTCTAATAAAAATCCCCAAAAACTTTAATTTCCCAAGATTTCGTAACACACACACACACACATATATATATATGTAAGGTCTTACAATTGTACCATTTAATTAAGCTCTAAAGAGAAATTTTTCTGTGTAATTAAACTAAAAATTCCCTTTTTCTTAGCAGATTCTTATATCATAGTTACTTTTCGGAAATTAAGACCTGATATACTTTTTATTTATTTAAATTGTTTTTAAATTTATGTTGAGATATTACATGCTTAGAATAACAATTTACGACAAAAAAGTCATCTTGTGGCATCCAGTTTATTGTGCAATTTTTCTTTTATTTTAAAATAATTCACTTTGATTTCTCTGTTAAATATTTACTCGTATTTTATTAAGTATACATTTTAGTTTCAATATGTTATTTTAAGAAATCTTTATTTTGATATAAATTTTAATTAAATTTTTTTGATTAATTTTCCCATCTACATGGAAGGAGTCGTGGTGGAGGAGGACAAGCTATAGAGGATCTATTATATATTTTTTTATTTATAAATATATAGTATATCAACTTAATAATTAATGTTTTTTAATATGAAAAATTTCCCTAAACTTTCAGTTGGTACTAGAAAATATTTTTTCTTACAAATCAATATATTGCTGGCTTCAAGCTGATTTGGATGCTGTTTTTCTTATCTACGAGGTTGGAATTTCTGAAAGAAATAATTCTTTGTACATGAGCACTTAAATAAATTCCAAGGCATCAGTGCATACTGACAAAGGTATTACTTAAATGAAACATTTCTTTCAAAAAGGTGAAGGAAATTACATAAAATCGCGTACTAAAATATTCAAATGGCACATTAACAGGAAGGCTAGGTCAGCGAAAGTCAACCAACATAGACTAAGTCGAGAACTTTACTTCACGCCCTGCTGAGCAGACTTAGAATTCATACACAATATTATTTTTTATAACCTTTTCCTGTTATCACATCGAGTATTATGCACATCTAAAAGGCTTTTACATTTCTGACCTAGAAAGAAGAATTATGCTACTTTCTAATTGTTTGATCCGTAATCGGCAATCATGCGAGGAAATATAAACTGCCCGTCTATGCACTATGTGTTGTATACTTGCTGCAGTAGACTCTTCAGAGCAGAAATAATGAACTTTCTACCTCAGAAACAACAAATATGCTTTTAAGTCATGATAAAAGAGAATGTTGTTCTGTTAAATTAGTTCGAATTGTATTTTGTTGTTCAAGTAACCGATAAAAAGGAGTAATTACGCGTAAATACAACCAATTAAATCAAGATAGCAACTTGGGAGAAAAGCAAGCCAAGAAGCTACGGGGTTTCGATCCAGACTCTTTTTGACCCTGTTACTTACATAAGATGAAATTATATACACTGTTTCTGTATGAAAATGAACAAAATGAATAAAACTTTTGAATGAAAAGGAGAAAAAAAAAGCTTTAAGAAAAGAAAAGGGGATGTAATTCATACTACTAAGCCAGAACACAGCAGCAGATACTTTTCGATAATTTATTTTGAGCGATATACGAGCAATAATTTTAAAAAAAATAACTAAGAAGAATATTTAGCTGTAATTATATCAATTTTTAGGCCAAATCACTCAATCATGCAGAGACTACGGATTCTTTGAAATACATCAGTGCATTGTTAAAGTTCTCCCAAAATGACGTCACGGGCTTGCTTTTGATGATGAATAACATTAAATATTCTGTGATTGTTCCTTCCATCAATTAAAAGCAAAAATACATTTCGTGCCTTTCCCTAGCCGAATAAGGTGTCGTCCTCGTCGCTTAACAGTGTTCAAAATTACGAGGTCCGTCTCTAATAGCACTCGAATTGCTTCAAAGTGCGATTTTAATTAACAGTCTTATCAATTCAAAAACCTATTCCTGTACTATATAATCCGTTTTAGGTCAGCATTAGATTACAAACCGATCGTGTGCTTTAAAAGTTCTAATAAAATTTTCTCTTCTAAGTGCAAAATTACTTATACAATTACTAAATTATGCAGGAATAAACGTTACTTGTATTTAAATTTAAATAAAATGAAATTATGAAGCTTAAGGAATATCATTAGTTCTATTAAATGTGTACTATATCTTCAAATTTGTATTTGCCCACTTAATCCACTATCATTTATAATAATGTGTCACCCTACAATCCTTCCTTGCGAACAATTCTTAAAGCTAATTGGTACATGAGAAATATAGATATCAGAAAATCCATATATTATCAATCTCTTTAAATCTTTAAAGAAAGATGTTCTGTGAAATTCTTTAACAGAAGCAACACATCTACAAATAGAACAATCCAAGCCATAGAAAAATACATCCCTACCAGAAATAGCCCCTATTACACAGACCACGAGAAATTCTACTAGATTAAATTATTTACATTTAAATTCTCTAATTTTCTAAACTCATTACTCCCCAAATCCCATAGTTCACATTACATGCCCACTCTCGATAGGAGTCATTCCTATCGACCAATCAGATAGCTCCCTCTCGGATCTGCCGAGGAGAAATTTTTATCCTGATCAAAATCATTACCAGACAGGACAAACAAACAGGATTTGCACCTCCTCTCCAACAACAACAATATTGCTGCCTGCGTTGATATTTTAATTTTATTAGTTTCTCTAAATTCAATTTTGATTAAGCTACTTTATCTTATTATTGGAATACTTTAAATCGAAACAGAAATCTCCGTTTCTCCCATGATTAATTTTTGCTGATTAACTTTTCTTCACATATATTTTCACTTATACTGTCACAGAATATTTCTTGAATACGTTCTCAATATGCTGAAGCATTTAAATTCTCCTTAATATTTTAAATCTTATCAAGCAAATATATATAAATTCTTAATTTAATCTGCGTTTGCTCGCTTAGTTTTAATGATTTTCTCCCCCATTTTGACTACTTCTAACTCACTCCTGTGCAGGCGTAGAACCGAAGTTCAACCTCAATAAAAAAAAAAATAGTACCAGTCAAATCGGCGATAAAAGCCCGAGAGGGTTAAGAAGCCCAAGAAGAACATTTCCCACACCTTCTAGTGTTAACAATTAATACATCTACGCATGTGTTAATTTACGCCAGTCTCGTTATAAGCCAGGAGCTCGTCCTTATGAGCCAACCTTTTTAATTCTTCCATGTGTATTTTCATTTTTAACACTGTGAATATAAGTACTCCACATACCATTAAAAATAATGATGCTGATCTGAAGATCAAAATATATTTTATCTCTTAATTTTATAATTATGAAATATATTTGCCTAAACTTGATTAACACATACACGTCCTATAGAAGGAGTGGAACATATGTAAAGATGTTTTTCACAATTATGTAAATATAGTGCATCCGATTGTTTTAAAACTGGAAGAAAATGTTTTAAGCAAGAAAAAACAACCACGCAGAAATGCTTTGTAATAAGATAAACATCAAAGGATCTATCATTTTATTCCACTAAATAATACACACATATGAATCGATAGAAATATCTCAAGAAGAGTAAAAAAAGCTAGTGAAAAATAAGTTCAATCTATTTTTGAATTATTAAAATGTTATAGGAAGTTGATATTATATATTAAAAGTATAAGATGACAATCTCACTTATATCAAAAGATACGTTTCATTTATTCTTTTATTTTTTCATAATGATTTTGAAACAAAAAGAAAAGATAATATTAACGTTAAAAATCTATAAGTTGCAGTAGCTTATGAAAATAATGAACATAAAAAAAATATAGTATGCTCATGCATTAGATATTATATGGCCACTATAGCCTAGTGGTCATGGTTTCGGATTCGTGGCCAGCGGTTTTCGTTCAGTCGCGGGTTCGAGCATTGGCCGCTAAAGACCCACAATGTAGCTGGTGCTGATGCACGATAAATCTGTCAGGGACCAAAGTCATCGCGTGATGTGGAAGTTAGGAGAGGGGGTACCAGCTCAGGTGTCATCCTCGTCACTTGACCGAGGTTCAAAATTACGAGGTCCATAGCTAATAGCTCTAGTGAAACGTTTAAAAAAACTAAATTAAAGCATAAGATTTTATTAATAAAAATGTCACATTATGAAGAAAAAATTTAATTCCATCATCATTTCTTGCTTTGCAAAATCATCATGCCCCACTAGTTGGCATGCGAGAAATAGGTTGCTATTTAGTACAGTTCATGTTGTAACGTCAGAGTTTTATTTCCCTAGAAGTCAAAAATTATATACGTTTTTTTTAAATTTACTTCAGTTACATTTATTAAATTTAAAACTGATTTAGTATTTAATTATACAGAAAGTTAGCAATAAAAAGAAAGTAAAAAAAGGTTGCAAAAATTATTTAAACAAGGCAAATAAACGTATCCATTAAAAAAACCAAATTTTTCTCTGCACTCATAACTAAATAATTTTAATTAAAGAAAAATTATAACAAGCAAACACAAGTACTTGATGTTCTTGAACCTTTCTTCCGTGACTATATATATATATATATATATATATATATATATATATACAGTAATATTTCATAATTTTTAAAACAATTGTTGAAATAAATCAAAAGTATTATAGAAACTTAAAATGAACCAAAGTAAAATTCTTTGCAATTACACAGAAAACTTAACATATATTTTTTTCAGATTATGGAACAAATAAAAGAAAAAAAGTGAGTCATCAACATTTTATCTAAATTTTCAAATTAATTAAATTTATGGATTTTAAATTGCTAAAAAGATAAAAAAAATTACATTATTTTTACCATTAAACTTCAGATATGATAGTTATTATGAATACAAACGCTTATTTTTACATTTTCAAAGTTTCAGGTTCCAGTTTTTTTTTTTTTTTTTTTTTTTTTTCTGTTTAAAGAGTATGGAGAATTATTTTTTATTTTTGAACGTGCTCTACAGTATTTTTAAATTAAATAACTTTCTTGTGAATACTTTCAAGAAAGTTTCTTCAACAGAATTAAACGGATTTTCAAAGTTGCTGACTATCCATATGGCTCATAACAAGTGTATTCATGTGTTAATAATTATTTCTAATATTCCAAGAATTTGATGCTAAATAGTAAAATAAAAAGAATTGTAAATCTATCAATAAAACAACGAATTGTAAAAGAAGATGTATTTTAATGTATGGAACGCATATTATGCGTTCTAAAACCATGCAAATTAAAAAAAAATCCCACTATTGAGAAAAATAAAAATAAAAAGATTTAAATTTTTGGCTACACATATAAGCAACGATTTACCCTTTTATTTTTACAAAATTCAAATTTAGCTTTCTTGAAATCAAAAATGATAAATAAGTATTAAATAGCAGTTTTTTTTTTTTTTTTTTTTTTTTTATCGAAGTCACTTTTGATTTTTATGAAATTTGGACAGTAATCCATATTTATAGTTAAATTGTATATTTAGATTGAGTTAGAAAGATAAATTTAAGCTGAATGAAATTATTATTATTTTTAATATAACAGCCAATATTAATATCTTAAATAATTTTGAATTCAAATCCTTAATTCATTTGGTTGAATTTCTAATTTAATTAAATGTTAGTTTCGTTAAAAAATCAACAAAAAATTTTCAATTGCTAGTGGATAATATTAGATAATCACAATTCATTTTGAAACAGCTATCATTCTGTCAAAAATTCTGAAATTTCTAAGAAATTCTCGCACGTACACACACATACAGATATATATATATATAATGAATTAAAATTTTTATTAACTCTTATAGAATGTTTAAGGGAATCATTCAGTTATTCACATTTTTAAATTTCCTGCATTACTCATAGGTAAATGCATAATAATGCATTCTTAAAGAGTAAAATTACTGAAGAATATTGTATATGGTACAACAAACTTCATTGATAGTGATAGAAATCAAATTCATGTGATTAAAGGGACATATTATGAACTAAGATATTTTGAGATATTTCTAAATTTAATACACCAAAATTTTGCAAAATAATCACATAATTTAATAAATATTCAAAAGTTTTCGTATTTTACTTGATTAATTTGTAAATTAAAAGTTTTCTTTCGTATTTTTTCATAAATTTTCAATATTAGACTGTTATATAAACAAAAGTAATATAAAGTTTAAACTTATTCTTCATATATTTATATAGTTTATGTGGTTAAATTTTATCTATAATTTAATTTTTTATTTCTATTGTTTAAATGATTAATTTAGTTTAATTTTATATCAAATTTGATTTCATTTATATAGTTCAATTTTGTTGATATAGTTTTAAATTTTACATAATTTGATTTTTATATACTTTTTTTATTCACATAATTTAATTTTATTTATATCGTTTGATTAAGTAACTTACATAGTTTATTTTTATTTACGTTCAAGATTGAATTATTTCTGAATTCTCTAATTTGTACTGATACTTAATTATATTTCTGAAATAGTAAAATTTATTACTGCAATGAAATATAAAATAAAGCGTCATTTGATCATGACAAGTTATATGTAAAGCACAAATATTTAGAATATGTGTGCTTTCTTTTTCTCCGAATTATTTTTGTGGCTCTTTCAGTCGCTACGAAATAAACTCGTGTTTCCACGTTGAAATGAATTTTCCGTTAATTAGTAGAGAAAGAATAATTTTCTGAAGGACAGTCAGTAACTTCTCCCTCAAGAAAATTAATGTAATTTAATTAATGATATGAAATCTAACGAGAGTATACAAACAGTTGTAAGTGATCATTGTTTTGGAGGATAGTTGTGGGAATATTTTCTTGTATGCAAAATGTAGTGGCTATTGTCAACACGTTATGCATTTTTAAATTCTTCGCTTATCATCAGTTTAGCCTTAAAATTTAAAAAAAAAGATTTTTTTAGTGAAATTATAGGTTTTTACTCAATATAGCAATAAAAATCTAAGTTTTATAAACTACCGGGGAGCATTATTTGATGAAAAAAGGAAACCTGGTTTCAAAATAATACAATATCTATTTTATGTATGAAAATAAAAAATGTATACAAAGCGTTTACGAAAGTTTGGACACTTTTCGTTGCTGTTTTGGATTTATTTGGGAAAGAAAATAACCTTTTAAAATATAGTAACATGTTTCTTCCTTGTAATTCTAGAGTAATATCGCTAGACGATAAGAGAAAAGAATTAGGATTATAGGTAGTCTTTTTTCTTCTGAAAGTTCTTTGTTTCTTCTACTGGCAAAGGGAAAAAAAGATCTTGAAGATAATCAAATATTTAAGGTGAAATTGGAAACTTTTCTTGAAACTTGGAAGATAAATGAGTTTTGGAAAAGTTACCTTTCGAGATCAGGTGCTGTAATTGATTCTAGGTATTCTTTTGCGTCTTTTCAAACTGTATATAAATTATTTAACTATGTATTGCATTGTAAAACAATTTTCCTACTTTACAAGATTCACTCCTTAATACAAAGGCGCAAAACAGCCAATGTTTAAAATAGTTCTTTCTCTCTGGTATTTTAATAAAAAAAGGAACAGAAAACAACACAAATATTCATTTTAATTCAAACTGGAAAAAGGAATTTAATTTATTGGAAAGAGCTATTCTTGTGTTAATTAAATGAGGAATATAGACAATTATGTAAACTTTTAAATCTAATTTCATGAAAATTTAGTTTATAAAGAACACACTTAATAACTTAGTGAATATTATTAGATAATTTTCATTTATCTTATGTAAACTTTTATGTGGTATTCAATTACGATGATTTATTTCATATGGGAATGTTATTAATGTGTGTGGATGAGATGAAAAATAATTCTTGTCTCATGTATTAAATATCATTTTATTATTTTTATTCTTATTTATTTATGTTTATATGGAAGCATTTATTTCATTCAGAATGAACCAATTTTCCATTTCTTAAGATTTTATATTCAAAGGATACATCTAGTGAAAACAGTTAGGTAAAAAACTAGATAATTAAATCCCCTCCTTCTTTTTTTATTACATAAATATATTTTTATACTGAGTCAATAAACTTCAAATAATAAAAAAATACAAATGAGAAAAATTAAATAATTTTTTAAAACTGAAGTCACAAAGTTGTTCAAGCATTGTTTGAAAAAATAAATTATTTATTATATAATTTAAAAGTTCACGCTAAATTACTGAATTTTGTTTATATTTTTACGAATATTTGTATGTCATTTGTATTTGTTACTAAGCAAATTATGGAATTCATGAATCATAATTTCAAAACAAATGTAATTGTTTGCTTTTAGAGCTACATTTTAAGTTTGATGTTGAAAGAGAAAAGTACCTTATTGATATTTTACGTGAACAAATTTTTTAAAAAAATTCGTGCATATAAGCATTTATTCATTTTGCCCAACATAATCCTAAAAAGGAATCAAAAAACTTCTATGTCATTTGTAGTTATAAAGGTTTTATTCATAGAATTAATTATACAGAGGTCTTTTATTAGCTCTAACACAACAATGATCATAAATATATTCGTTGTTACAATCACTGAAACATCAGCACCACAATATACAAGAGCTATTTTTTCAGAAGAAATCACCGAAGAAACTCCAAATGATAACCAAAATATTTCTAATTATTGCAGAAATACTGCAGTTTTACACAAGCGCCTAAGTTTACTATCAAAAAAATGACAGCGAATAAAATCCTATTTTAGTTTTCAAAATATTTTATCTGTTTTAGATTCTTGAAATAGAAATATTTTTGTTATATTTTCAAATGAAAATGCTCGCCATGTAATTATATACAATTTTTTACATGTATAAATTGTGAAAAGCTATGACGTAAAAATTATGAGATATGAACACGAATTTCCTTAAGATTTCTTCAATTATTTTTCTTATTGTTGAACTGGAACCGTTCTACTATTTTACACACATACATTGCTCTGGATTCTTATTCGATTTCTTTCACACGAACGTATCAATTATGCAGAAACAGAATTGGGTGTTAAATGGTATTTGGATTTGAAAATTTAATGCGTTCTTTTTGTATATCAAAATCCAATATTTGGTTTTATCTGTCGAGCAATAAATAAATTAATCCATCCCAACGTTCAGTAAGTTTGGAAAATTTTTTTAATGCATGTGAATATAATTGTTATTTTGTATAAGAAAATTTTCTTTTCAAATAAACTTTATAAAAATCCTCTTCCGTTAAACCGTAAAAAATTTAATGTCTGATCTTATAGTTCAAATTTTTAATCAGTGGTGACTTCCTTTCATCTCTGAAATGAAGAAGGTTTTAAAAAAATCTCTCTAAACAAGGATGTCTGTCGTTTCCTTAATACCATTATAATTAGATTAAAAACGTTGTCATTTAAGATATTGATCTGAGAAAAAAAATTATTTGATTTAATTCTCTCTAGTTATTTTAGCTTTTAATTAATTTTTTCCTAACTTTAACTATCTTCTATATAAGATTTTTATTAATATATATTGTTTTAAGTACTTCCTATTTTGTTGCTGAATTCTGCGTCGAAAAGAATAAATCAATAATAATAAAAAAAGAATTTTAAAAATTTTCTATGAACATTTTAACAAATTTTACGATTCTTCGTTAAATTGCTTAAAATCTGTGCCCATATTTGGTGGTTTGTAAAGTATTGTTAATATCGCATCACAATATTTATTAAGAGGCCAAAATGGAATATGTAAAAAATTCGTATATAATGTTTTCTTTCTAAACAGTTTTTTGGATTTATATAATCAATTGATAATACAGCTAACTTTCCTCAATACTTATTTAGAATTATAATTATACATAATTATTGCTTCGGATTTCCTAGAATCATAAAGTGTAGTAACTTCTTCTGTATTCTTTTCTTACAAGAAACGCCCCCAAATGCTTTCTGCTGATTTCATGTCAAGACTTCTTAATGACCAAGTCATTCACATTGCGCTTCTCAAACCATTTTTAACTGAGCCTTATATTGTTTTGCTGAAATCTTAATCACACTTGGAATGGAATCTTAATCTTAAAAACGCACCCGCCTAACTTTTTTTCCTCCATTTTGCATTATTTCGTTGAGTACATTTCTAAATGATTTACGAATGGTAAACAATATCGAAAAGGTAAATTCTGGGTTCGGTTAAGGTCTCAAACGGGGCAAAGTACTTTAGTTGAAATAAAAGGCGTAGAGTTTCGCAGTAGGCTTGATTTTGATGTTGAACTTGTAGAGAAAAAGTGCTTGGTATGCATTACTATTTGCTTCACAGGTAAATAAACAAAGGTAGAGCAGGGTGGAAAATTTTGAACCAAAGGACAAATATGGTGTTTAGTCGCAAATGTTACTTAAAAATTAACAATCATTAACGCCTTCCTTCCTTGTTACTTCAATCAAGAAAATTCCTTTCAGCTAAAGTCCTATAGAAAAAATCGTACTAATTGATTTCTTTTTTAACCCGGCAGAGGAAACGTTAGGACAGTCTGACTCAATGACGTCTGTGAAAAACTGCACTAACTAAACAAATTTACTTAATTTCTATCCACTAGCCTACCTTCCAATTAAATTATGTTAAACATCTTGTATATAATTTGAACTTATTATAGAAAGGTGGTGTGTTATTTCTCATTAAAGTGGTTGTTGGATCAATTCTGAACCAATGTTTCCGTTAACGCGACATTTTTTACACGACCAACTCATATAAAAAGTTTAAAGTTATCTGATCCGAAAGATTCGAATAAATACTCGATCTTTTAGGGGGAAAAATAAATGTTAAACGTGTGATGATGGTGTTGGAGATTTATAATTTCAGCTAGAAAGTATCCATAATACACATTCTGAACAAGAAATTGACGAAGCAGAAGCATCAAGAAACCGCAAGAAAACTTTCATAAAATTGCAGTGACTTTCTGTAACAACGTCGATAGAAACTAAAACGTCTTAATAACCAGCCTAAGGGGCAATCCCTTTTGGTCTAATTAATAAGAGCAATGCAAAAAACTACCGGATAACTTTTCTTCGGACACATTGGTTGAAATCTCGAAATGCCGTCGTATCAAAGGTGACAAACTTCCCAGGATCAAAAAACAAAACCTGCTTGTGAATCAGGATTTGAATTCTAGAGGGCAGCACAGCCTAGAACTACGGGTTATTTGTACCGTCGATGCAAAAGCATTCCTTTGATTGTCTAAAACAACCGCATATAATCTTAACTAGTGATATACCGGTAACATTGCACACGTCAAATAGATTCACCATCTCAAATCGATATATCCGAAGATGTCAAATAGAAACTATCCAAAGCAATGCTCAGTACAACAGGGGAGGGAACATAATTGTAGTAATCGCTAGAAAAGCGACCCTTTTTACAAATATCGTTCAGAACGTTCCTTTTCATAATATCATGAAAAAATTGGAGAAAAATATGCAGAGGCTCTCTTCAACAACGATGGTAGTAGTAAAAATACTTAAATAATTAGCTCTAGTGGGGATCTCTTTTGGTCTGGTTGATAAGAACACTTCAAAAACGCAAGTCTCTCTTTCTATTTCTCTTTCTAAGAAAAAAAAATTATGAAAACCTTCCTCCTCGCAAAAAAAATAAATAAATAAAGACGACCGCTGCATTGACTGTGAGACCAATAAGTCGTAACATTACTGCAAGAAATGTTTCGGCTTTGTTTGTCTCAGCTATATTAAAATATTGTGTCCGCACTGAAGGGTTTGAGAGAAATTTTCAATTTTTTCTTGCTGTATCTGTTCATTACTTGTAGACAATTTCCATTAAAAACAGTAAATTGGTGTATACTTCGTAATTTGTATTAAGGTAGGATTTAAAGGATAAGTTTCATTTAATAGTAAAAATACTGCAATCATGTAGTATTTTAAGTAGTCTTAAGTAACTAAAAGGTCATTCGATGCCTGAATTTTTTTTCACGTTCCCAGTGCTGGGTGAAGAAGAAAGAATTGAAATATATTCATTTGATTCCATTTTTTTTTTTTTTTTTTTTTGATAAATTAAATGAATATTTCTCAAAGAGTAAATATTCCCTGAAAACTCTAATCCCTCTCAGATTTTCTTTCGTAAGATAAAAATAGGTCTAAAACTTATTTCATTTTTTTTCACTGATTGACCCAAAGTGTAATTGAGATGTTATAGGAATGTTCTTAAGAATTTCTCATTTGTAAAATTTGCGAGTTTTCTATAATTTTAATGTACGTTTGGTTAATATAAAAATTGTTTTTGGCATTTAAACTTCACAATTCTTTTGAGTTTCCTGTTGTAAATCAGAGCTCTTAAGCAATACTTGTACATAATAAGTGCTTTACTTATTCTTCTGCTCTTCTGTAATTCACCTATACTTATACGCCATTTGAATTATTTGTGTTAAGCACTAAATCTGCTAGAAACAGTGTGGCTTAAAAATTAGGACTGAGATCATAAATAAAACAAAAAGTAAAGTAAATTATTTTTTGTTATCAATTATTCAACATGTGATCCTGGTAAAACTGTACATCGGCGAAGACGCGATCCTTACACCTCTTCAGACCAATCTGGAAATATTTTGCTCGAATGCCTCCTAGCTCTCTCGGAACGGTACCTTGAGTCTATTTGATATCGCCAAATTATTGTTCTATGAGTCTCATTTGTAGGTTTGGAAAAAGTAATCCACCGGTACCAAGTACGGGAATTATGTTGCACAATTACATTTTATGTGTCAAAAACTTTCAAATAATAGCTGCATTTTGGAATGGCGCATTGACCTGAATCAGGAATGAAATTTTGCTTTCGTTCCGAAACCAAACACGTACATAAGATGCGTTTCAGCAACCTATCTACTATACTCCTGTGGAACAACTACATACATTCACTCTTTGTTCCCAAAAAGCCAATTCTAAGTGAATCATTATACTGCAGTAAAAAAAGGCTACTAATATTGTCTTAGAGATTTTTGTAAGTGAAGTTTCTTCGCTCCGAAGAAGTTCCCTATATTTCTCAAATTACAAAACACAACCTGTCGAGACAAAGAATCATTGCTTTAATGTTTTTTTATCATTAAAACAGTCTCAATTGCAAATTTATGGCTTTTAACACAAAATTTTATTGCCACCTGTGTTCCAAACGTTACTCCATTACAATTGTTGTAACAGATAATATGCAATAATTTGTATCTTGACGAAGGCTTATCACAAACCGGTGCAACTTGTCAAATGTATTCAAAAGGCTTTGAACTTTTATGTTTCTATCTCTCGTACATTGGTGGCGTTTCATACAACGGTTCTGTTACACCAGTCTTAATTTTTTAGCCATACTGAGTACGCAAAAATAAATGTATCGACTGACTTAAGTTAATTAAAAACAATTATGGTGATAATGTTATAAGCTGTAATGATAATAACAATAATAATAATAATATATATCATATTTTACGAATTTAAAAAAAGCAAAAATAATTAAGAATATGTATATATATATATATATATTGGTATTGCTTCGTTCAGTTACGTATTACTTCAAAGGTTAAGAAATCAAAAATGTTGATGAGCTAAAATAAGAAACTATATATACTATATATAAGCTTCAATTTTCTCCAACTTGAAATAAATAAAAAAATATAAATATATATAGTAATAATAAAAATATAGTTACAAAAAAAAAATCATCAAGTTCAGAAAATCAACATCAGGAAAAAAGAAAGGTAAACATAGTAATCCTCTACAATTTTATTGAAGAACAGAATTATATATAAATATAATAAACATCTAAGAAATGTTAATAAAAACCACTTAAAAATCTAAATAAAAATTAATAATATTTACTAAAACAAAAATTAATCATGAAGAAAGCATTCTTCCCAATAAAATGTAAAGAGAAATAAAATTACAAATGACTCGTCATCAGAAATAAAAGCTGAAGCTTTTTAAACGACAAGAAACAAATACAGATAAAATTAATTATCTGAACACTCAAACATTTTTTAAAATTACAAATTCAGCTAAAAAATGACATCACAATTAACAAATTAAAAACATATATATAAAACATACAAAATTTCATACATATACTCTCTCTGTCTTTTCTTTGACTGCTTCTATAAATGGAAAAATTCTGTCAGGTGAAAACTGATTGATTGAGTTTAAATGGAAACAATACTAGAAATTGATTGATTTAAATAAATCAAAAAAATTACTTGCTTAAGAATTATTAAGCCAACTTAAAGAAGAAATATTTAAAAAAAGCATTATTTTACAATTTGTAAAATCCAAAAACAACTCGGATATATATATATATATATATATATATATATATATACTTCACCTCATATATATATATATATACTATATATATATATATATACTATATATCTCTCTCTCTTCTATATATATATA
>BMAW01099477.1:601640-619494 GCA_019974015.1 Nephila pilipes | reverse complement strand
ATCCGAGTTGTTTTTGGATTTTTACAATTGTAAAATACTGCTTTTTTAAATATTTCTTCTTTAAGTTTAGCTTAATAATTTTAAGCAAGTAAATTTTTTTTGATTTATTTAAATCAATCAATTTTCTAGTATTGTTTCATTTAAATCAATCAATCAGTTTTTACCTGGATGGTGAATTCTTTCATTGAGTAGAAGTGTCAAGAAAGACAGAGAGAGTATATGTATGAAATTTTTGTAGTGTTTTATATGTTTTTAAAATTTTGTTAATTGTGATACTTGTTTTTTAATGAATTTGCAATTTTTAAAAATGTTTTATATGTTCAGATAATTAATTTCTATCTGCATTTGTTTCTGTCGTTTTTAAAAAGCTTCAGCTTTATTTCTGATGACGAGTCATTTGTAATTTTATTTCTTACATTTTATTAAAGAATGCTTTCTTCTATGATTAATTTTTGTTTAGTAAATATTACTCTTTTTATTTAGATTTTTAAGTGGTTTTATAATATTTTAGATGTTTATTATATTTATATATAATTTGGCTCTCCATTTAAATTGTAGAGGATTACTATGTTTACCTTTCTTTTTTTCCTGATGTTGATTTTCTGAACTTGATGATTTTTTTTTGTAACTATATTTTTTATTATTACTATATATATTTATATTTTTTTTATTTATTTCGCTGGAAAATTGAAGCTTATATATATATATATAAGCTTCTTATTTTAGCTCACTAACATTTTTGATTTCTTAAATCTTTATTATTAAGCTTCACAACAATAAGAAATTATTTTAAAACGAGCTGTTTGAAAATAAAGTAATAAGTAAATTTCTAAGAATATATAGTACTTCTTGCAATAAAAAGTTTTAAAAGAACATATCATTTATTTATGAAAAATTTACTATCTAAAAATGACAGAAATAATGTATACAAAAGGTACATTATATTCGATTTAGGCACCGTAAATAGAAATGCATTTAGTACTTACTGATAAAAATCAATTGTATTTTTTTTTCTGGATATTTTTCGGATTTTCTATAAAATTTTTATTCTTTATGTATATGCATGCACTACGTAATAAATAAAATAGTATCCACTATGATTTACAATATTTAAATGTAATTCTTTTGTTCGTTTGCTTCGCATCTTAAGTACTAAAATTTCTCGAAGCATAATCGCGTCAAAAAGTCATGCGAGTGAAAACATTTATTTATTGGATTAGTAAAAAAACTCGTTTTTCGAGAACAGGTGATACAAAAAAAAAAGAAGCTGTCAAAAAGCTAAAAAGTTTTGTTTTTCTTCAAAACCCAGCGGAATATTTGTTTTTACTATTATTTCTATGAATCGCGAATTATTTTTCTATTCAAATTTTTTTTAGTTTTGTCATGAACTTGAATGTTCTCCGACGTGTTACCTTTAACCACGTCCAAACCATCTTTCATTTGGAAGTTGAATGAACTGTGCGCTATTCGTAAGTCTATTTTATCCTGCTTTTGTCAGGCACGGGGCGTTTCAGAATTTCAATTTTTAAATCACACTTCCGCGTTCTGTGTCTTTCTTTTTGATGAAACCTTTGTGGAATTTCTTTCATTCCGGGAAAGAAAAATTAAAATTAAACGTTCCAATATCTTTCCGATAGTTAACGAAGGATTTCTATGAAATTGACAACCATTTCCTTTTGCGAAGGAAATTCTTTGTAATAGCAATGACACCCATGGAAATTCTTTTTTGTGAAAGGTGCATTCGAATTATTTTCATTATAATATAGTAATGTGTTAAATATGTATGATTGTTTGATTATTACTTAGCTTCGAAGGAATCAATGTTTTTTTAAAAAAAATTAAATGCTCATTTTGATATTCATCGTGAGACACCAAATATAGAAAAAGGTTTACAAAACTGAGTTAAACACCGTCTTATTTAGGAAAACATTCATAAAGAACTAGACTTAAGAACGCTTACATATAACTTTTATAGATTAGAAAGAAAAAAATATGAACTTTTTTTATTGCAAAAACCTATAAACAAGAAATGTATCTCACGAAAGAAATTAGAAAGAGAAAAGAAATGAAAGAAAAATTAAACAAAATGCTAGAAGATGAACTTAAAAGTGTTACAGTACAAATTTACCACCAGAACAATGAAAACAAATGTGAGCAATAAATCATCACATAGAATGAACTATAACATTTATAGATTCTGATTTTAGTTTACAACAGTGTTGAAGGTTTTAACATGTTTTGCAGGCACAATATTTATCTTTTAAAAGATAAACGAGATTTTTTAAAGATTTTTTTTTTTGAAATATTAAATACCAAAATTACACCATTGTCGTTCTTTTATACATCTTCCTTTAAGAACTGCACATTTTTTTCTGGTGAATAGGGAGTTCATTTTTAAACCCTGTATAATTACGAGTCGAAAGTGTAAGAAGTCAATTAAGAAAAAAATTCTTCTATTTTTCCATTAGACAAAATATTTCTCCTCCTAACATTTCTTTGATTGATCCAAAATAAAGGTAGTCTGAAGTACTATGGCCGGACAATAGAGAGAACGTTCGAGTAGAGTCCAGTGAAATAAATTTTAATTTTTTCCTATTTTACATTTTTCTACTCAAGTTTCTACTTTATATTTTTCTATTTGAATTTCAGTGGATATGGCAATTTCATTTGTTAAAAATGTAATAATCATTTAATGTGCAATTGCTGTAGGTATTTTGTGTATTTTAAACATTTTCTAGCAACTAAATAAATGAAGAAATGGGAAATGAAACAATTCCAAACTATTATTTAATCTTTTAAATAAATGTACATGTTTGTTGTGGAAAAATATATAAAAATCATCTGTAACTGTTAAAAAAAGTCTCTTTTATATTTGATTCCCCTTCGTACACACACACACATATGTGTGTGAGAGGAAATATATAGTAGAACCTACCAACAAGGAACACCAACCAAATCAAACATTTTGCCCCTTAGATAAAAATGTTGTTTAATAAGAAAAAAATATTTGATACCATTAAAAAGAACCTGTACAAACAGAACTTTTTCCTTAAGTAGAGATATCCCATATTCTTAGGTGTTCCTTACAAATGGTACTACTGTATTTATAAAATTATAGGTAATTGTTTTGATAAAAAAATTCTTTATTTTTGTTTCCTTTACAGCAGTAGTATATTCTTTAAATTTTAATATACCGTATAATAAATAGTTATAATTATAACAGCCACGAGAATTTATATTAATGATGAGACTTTTTTTTTGTCTGATTTTTTAGATTCTGTTTGAATGCCGGGCTAAGAAAATCTCATAAAGGAGAAAAAAGTTGGAGGAAATGCATGTAAAATAACGATAAATGAATAAAATAACATATAAAAACATAAAAGAAGAGTGATAATTCGAAAAAAAGATGATTAAATGAAGTCTACTTTAATGAGAAAACTTTCGTTATAGGCATTTTGAAAGTCAAAACAGCTTTTTTTGAGATAACTAATTTTGAATATTCTCTAGCTGAAACACACAAATATTTCTTAGTTCATTTTTAGAATTTATTTTTCCTGCTTCTGTTCAGGACAGCTTATTAATAAATGAGCAGGATTTTCACCAATCAATACTAATGGGAGTTTTTGTCTCGTCTTACAGCTCTTGCTTCAAATTATTTAGTTTATCATAATTATTTTTTTTTAATTATTGAAACCCACAAAGACTTGTAACGGTTTACTGAAACATGACACTTAAAAGGTTCTGCTTCTAAAATAAAGTTTTTTTTTCCTCTTGAAACCTTTGAGGGATTGAGAAACAAAATCATTAAAAAAAATGAAGTTTTTTCTTAACTCATAGATTGATTTATTAGCTGAATCTTTATGTTAACATGAACCCCCAAAAAATATGACTAAAAATGTGATCAAATTAACTACACAGTAAAAAAAGTGACCAAATAATAAATGATGATATTTTTGTCACATGGTTTAAAAATATTTATTTATTTATTTAATAGCGTAGAACCATTTTCGTTTCCTTAAAGCTCTCATCTCCCAGCAATTTGAATTTTTGAACGTGTAACTTCTCTTCTTCATTACTCAACTCTTGCGTCATAACTCAATCTATTATTTTAGTTAAAAAACAAACAAACCCGGAACTCCAATTGGAGACACGCAAGAATAAACTAAAATACTTTATTAATTATCACTTGAGAATAAATAAAGTCGCTCTCTTTCGAATCTCAACTTAACTCAACAATCCTGTAGAGAATGATTTTAAAATGATATCTTACTTTGTTAAAATTCATTTCTTCTGATTCAATCACTTGATAAAAACAGCCGATTCTTATCTTAATACTTTATCTAAGATTTGCTTCAGTCCGCAAAACAAATTAAGATGCTTCAGTCTAAAATATAAATATCTATCAGCAAGTAGTTTCCTCTATTTCCCCTCATTTCCTTTCAATCTATTTTATTATTTTTTTTTTTATCATTACTTCTGCTCCACTTCTATCGTCATATAATTTGCCTAATCACGTTTCATTTTGGTCGAGAAGAAATTGTAATTATATGCAATTCAAATTAATATAAAGTCCCCGGGGTTAGTGAAGAGAAAATTACGAATAATCCAACGTCACAAAGGTTTTGTTAAAACTATGGAATTACGACTTTACTTTTAATTTCAAGACTATTGCATTTATTTGAATACGATGAAGAGCATCAAGAAGAATAAAAAAAAAAATGGAAATTTCTGTGCAATTATATTTGTTGCCCGAAAATATTTTGAAAGATATAAAAATCAATTAAAAAATCATTAAAATAGACATAAGACAATTTTTCCAAATCGGTGGAAATTGCATATCCATAGCAACTTTTATTACTTTTTGCTCTGTTGGGGAAACTTAACTGCATTCAAATAAATACAATAATTTGGATTCGAACAGGAAAGTAGAAATTCTATAGGATGGATATTATGACCACACATTCAAAATGGCTGGTAGATGAAAGAGAAAAATGAGCTAAGCTGTTCTTATTTTTTATTTTAATTTGCTTTTCAAATATGGGAACAATATCAAATTTTTTTGAAATTGTTTTTAATTGATGTACAAAAATTTCTTAAGACAGTGAAATGGCAGAAATTTCATTCACATTTTATGCTAAGGTTTTTCTTCGAAGCCCAAAAAAAAATTTCAATTTTCAAAATGATTTTTTCTTTGTTTCATTTCTTATTGGAAAGATCTCGTAAAAAATCTGAAAATCGCTCAATTATGAAATAAATCGTTACCCATATCTGACACATCTATACAATGCTTCACATAAGCATGTTACTTCATCTTATAATTGTTCAATGAATTAGTAACACAGTTATAACTTTATCTTGTGTATAAAATCTACTTATATAACTGTATAAAATTTTCAACATACTTGAAAATTTTGAAAGCGTTCATTTAAACTCTTACACAAATAGTACATTACTTTATAAACAATAAAATAATGAACTAAGTGCAATCTCCTCGCTCAAAAAAAAAATTATGACACTTTAATATTATTAGGAATTCATGAAAGGAACATTTATTATCTCTAGGGCTTTCTGTTACATTTCGTATTCATGAAAATTAATTGAAATTAATGATATTGCGCTGCGACTTCACTCTGAAATATTTAGTTGAGATCGATTAATAAATGACGAACATATTTTAACATCTGCAATTCGTGCACTGTCCATTTCGAGCAATTTTACTTAGATTTGTGAGTTTTCAGAAATTAAAATAAATCTTTCATAATTTCAAATAACCACATTAAATCCCCGTGATTCAAACTGCGAGCTTAATTTTGTTTAATCAACGTCACACTAGAGCAACGCAAAAGATTAATGACGACGGACCTTTTCTAGTTCAGACTCTTGACAAGATGACAAGGACGATATCTGAGCTGATTGTTCACTCTTCTCATTCGCTCACTTTACTACGAGAGAACATATGGTCTTGTAAAATATAAAATATTTAGTATCTTTTGGTACTATACAATCGCCTGCTCAAGGGCAGCTTTGTTGTGTTTTGTGTTCGAGTCTTGATTCCTCTAAAAATCTGCACGTAGCAAGGTTGATGTACATTAAATCTATCGACACTCAAAGTCCTCATGTTAACGTGGTTGGCAAGTTACGAGAGTAGAGTACCAACTCAAGTGTTGTCCTCGTTACTTGATCGTAGCTCAGAATTATGAGGTCTGTCGCCTATACTTCTTATGTTGCTTCTAAGATCGCTTTCATTATCACTCAATCGATCAAAATGCACATTTTGAAGGGGTCAGTTATAAATACCTACAGCGGTTACGTAGTGATTACAGTCGCCACCGGCGGTTTTCGTCAAGGCGTGGGTTCGAGCCTTTATGCTTCTAAAGATACGCCTGAAGTCGGGGCTGATGCACGTTAAATCAATAGAGACTCAAAGTCCTCTCGCTGGCGTGGTGTGGAAGTTAGGAGAGGGGAGGTGCCGCCTCAGGCGCCGTCCTCGTCATTAACGATGTCCGTCACCAAAGGCCCTCGTGTTGCTTCTGGGGCAACGTTAACAAAACCAATCTTATAAATACCTTAAAAATAAAATGCGATGTAAATAAAAAAAAAAGAAGTCTATCTGAAAAATACTCTAATTGGTACATCTTCAATCTATAAGCTAAATGGGGGGGGGACAATAAGTATTGTTATTCTTGAAAGAATATATATATATTCTTTGACTATAATCAGATATGTTATTTATACGTTACTATGTTTATATAATCTCTCAATATATAATGGACCAGACCCAATCCATGCTGTTTTCTATAAAAATTATTCTCTAATGTTTTGGATGCTAGAAAAATTTTTCTAAAATAATTTTAATTGGAACTTTAACCGTAATCAAGGATTTAAAAAAAATATCTATATTTTATTGAAATCAAATGCTTAAAATGTAACATTTATTAGTGTTGAACATAATATTGTATAAAATATATCCAGATACCTGGTATCTTTTAAAAATACTCCTGCTGTTATTGGGAATTTAAGGAAAACACATTCTTTTTTAATTTATAAGCTATAATTAATTTAAAATTACTTTCACTCAAAGCTTATGAAATTTTCTTTGGAAAACGAGTCCTACGAAACCGAATTTCCTGTCGTAAGGGTTTTCTCTAGAATATTGCCTTCAGTTGAAACTGTGTGTGTGCGAATGCCATCCTCCATTATTTTTCATACATTTTTAGATATTTAATCATTATGCAAGAAATTAGATATTATTATTTGTAATCTTGAAGCTGAGAAATAAATTAAATAAATAAATATTTTTAAAAAGGTTGGTATAATACCATGTGAGGATGTAAATCAATCTTGGAATCGATTTCAATAGTGTTTTTCTTAAATTTTTTATTTAATGTTTTCCATTCACAAAACAAAAAGACGTAATCCTGCATAATTTTGTTCTTTAGGCATACAATCTCGTGAAATTAATTCCAACCTTAAGTTTCGAAAACTAACTTCCATCACGCATAGTGCAAATGCAAAACGAAAAATGCATCACACAAACGCATAAGTAAGAATGTTAATGTACAGCATAATCCCAAAACAGAATGTTTTATGCGCCAAATAAGACCTTCTTAAAAGGTTTTTGTTTCCCTTCAAAATCACGCACCACCGAAACTTCGCTCATATCCCAAGCGATTCAAGACTGAGGCTTCTTCAAATGGAGATATGTGCGTGCAAAAACCTTGTACATGTGCTCCAACCTATCTTCTTCCGCACACAACATTTTAATAACGAAACCAGTCCCCCTAGGAAGGTCAACCTTAGCAGGCAGTCACATTCATAACGACCTTGGTCTCGAAGATATCAGAATGATGACGTCATGTTATTAAGAGAGAACCTGCTTCTAGCTGCAGAAAAAGTTACCTGTCGCTGATGGGCCTCATTAATTCGGAAAATACCTTTTCTGTCTTTCTCGTCTGTCCAATTTGATGCACGTGAATCATGTCTTTCCTAGAAGCTTAATTAATCGATGATGACTTCGCTGGAACAGTTAATGTTCTGCCTTTAAATGATGGTAATCTCATCCGTCCATGGATTACACAAACTGCGACCGAGTATTAGGGTGTAATAGGTTCAAGATGAAATGTGGTTATTAAAATATCTGGGAAGAATTCATTAGGAGCATGCTAATTAAAACTGGTAGAACTTTAAAGATTTATATACCGCCGATATTCATTCTCTAGTTATTCGTGTATTGCCCCTTAATCTGGATTGATTTTAAGAAGTTGAAATTATAGATTTAACGATAATAACGGATCACGATATAGTTATCTATTAATAAATTTTAGATTATATTTTCCTGAATTATTCTTGATATAATTTTTTTTAAAAAAATCTTTGATAACGTTTGACTGAAAATGTTTTACGAAAGCATTAAAAATTTAAAGAATATTATTTTCGTCATATTTATATTGTTCCAGTAAAAACTTGATATCATAAATCAGCATCTTTATTTATTTATTTGCAAAATCCTATATTTTCTCAATTAGCTCAAAGCAATATATTTAAAAATAAAAAAGCTCATGTAGCATTTGTTATTTTCCGCATTTTTTCAAAAACAACATTTTAAATGAGCTTCCAAATTAAATTTGTTTCCCTTTGTTCATGCAGACATTTTGAAATGTAAGCAAGCATTGGTACCGTATGCGTGATCACTAAAAACATCTCAGGATTAGTAAAACAATCAAAATAATGCTGAAAAACTCTTCAAATTAGGTGCTTTTTTGCTTCATAGTAACCACAAAAAATATGTTATTACTTATTATAGCTGTTTGCTATTTTTTGTGTTTTGTAATACAATTTATTTTAAGGAAGCGACATCTTGTAGAATTTTACAATACTGGTAGTTAATAAAAATGACCATTTTTTTTTTAAAAAATATTGCAACGTTAACTTAGCATACAAATAATAACGTGTTAAGAGATTTTAACTTATTTAAGTTACTAGAATAAGTGTATTAGAAATTTCCAAGACCCATTTCAAACTGCGTTTCTGAAGTCGAGTCCTCCCCTTGTTAGCAGCCCAGAAACCCTCACGAAACTTTTTCGAATGGTTCCTTAAAAAGCTTACTTAAATTAAAATATTCGCACATGAGAATAAAAATCAATTTATCTCTTATACTGAAAAATAAAGAACGAAACGGATGACCGTAATTTTGTCTTCATCATCACGAAACTTAATTCATTTATTAAATTTTAATCACGAGACATTTTTTCAGAGAGTGGATTCCGAGACTCTGTTTATAGGGTCCGTAACTTAATTCGAAAATCGCAGAAATTTTAACAAAACTAGAAAATTTCTGACGGGCACGACAACAAAAATTCATAAAAAAAAATCCTCATCTCTTTCGCAAAATGTTAAAAAAAGACCTGCATATCGCAGTGGCAAATAGTCATTTAAGATATAAAATTATTTACGCTAAAGTAAACAATCTCAGCTCTGTAACAGTCTCAGTAATTAACTTTACGTTTAATAAATGTATTCCTATATATACCAAAAAATAGTTTTCTCATAAATTTTTGTCATGGTTTAGTGACCTGATATTTTGTTTTAATTTGTATTCGTGTTTTGTATAACTCTACACCCAATTGCGAAAATATTTGTTCGCGTAAGGGAGTTTCAAATGAAAAAAGTTTGAAAAGGCCTATCTTAAAGAATTAAAGTAATTGCTGTTTTTTCTTAGGTACAGAAGGAATTTTACATTCTTAAAATATGAAATTTAATGATAAACTGCTTTACCTAGTTTATGTTCCTTATAGAAAAGAGGAATTGTGTTACAATGTAGAAATACATTGATTTGTTAACGTCTCGCATAATTAACGTT
Organism: Nephila pilipes; assembly: GCA_019974015.1. Taxonomy (NCBI): domain Eukaryota; kingdom Metazoa; phylum Arthropoda; class Arachnida; order Araneae; family Nephilidae; genus Nephila; species Nephila pilipes. The sequence goes on along the minus strand of BMAW01099477.1, from coordinate 609,635 downwards.
TTGACACGAAATCCGAGTTAGAATGATGTATTACCTAATGAATCCTATTGTATGTTTACAAGGTTAACATAATTTCTTTTTCTATTTCCTTCCAATCTTGACACCCATGTTTTGCCTCGGTAACCGGCAGGAAATCATTAGTCACATTCTTAATCGTCATCTTCAAAGGTGCTAAATAACACCGTTATCTCTTGGCATGCTTAGGTTCACACATATTCTGAAATTTAGCCAGGAATTTTTTTCCCTCTTGTCGCCAAACTTCGGAGGCTTCACTGGTAAAGTAATGTGGATAATGTCAGCAGAGCGATAATTCGAAATACTTCAGGCGGAAAGAAATTGCAATTGTATTGCTTCAGTGTGTCATCCCTGTTTTTTGTGGCTTTGGCGTGTGACGTTTTAATGCTTTCTGATTTCCGACATCTATTGTTTTGGGCAGCGTGCCTCAAAAAATGCGTAAAGCAGTTTTTTGACCGGATATTATACTTAAACGAATGTATTGTTAATGTCCATCGTTCAATCTGACATCGTATTCATCTAGATGAAGGCCCAGTTAATAACTAGAATTCATTCTCGAACAAACTGTAACTAGTGTGAGATGCTATTCTTTTTGTATTATCCTTTGCCTTTTGTTTTTAGATATATTAAGATTAGAGGATATTGTGATAATAATGTAATTACAAACATTTTCATTATTCAGGAAATAAATACGATTTTCTTAAACATTTTTGTGCTCATGAAATAAAATTATAAATGTTAACTAATATTTTACGGCCATGAAAATTGTATATTCTGGCTCATTTAAAATCACAAATGTATAATTACATGAAAAAGACATGATTTTATTTCAGGAGATGAATTTATTTCATTTTTACAATGAAGTGTTCATTTTAAAGTAATGTTTACTGAGTAATCAATTATGCACGAATAACAAAGCTAACTTAGTTTCGATTTTATTTAATTCTCATTCAAAGATGTAAAGATGAGAAAATACTCAATTAGAAATTCTCTCAATGCATCATTACTCAATTATTCTATTTCAAACAGAGGTCATCGGTAATGGAAGGTTTCATGATTTACCTGGAGTCGAAGCTCTATATTTGTCTTATAGTTTTATGTTTTTTATATGGATCAACGTCTGAATTTAACTAAAGTATCATTTAAAACTAAAATTGAAAGAAAATTAACTATAGAGAGAAAAAAAAGACCATTGTTAATATATAAATAAACGAGTGACAGTTTTATTCTCCTTCATAAATTATTTAAAAATGATTATATTTTTATTGGGTAAATATTATTATCGCTATATTTTCATATTCCTCTTGCTCCTGCTTTTTTATTATTATCATTAAATGATAAAAAAATCAAACGAAGAACAAGAAATAATGTGAAATTGAAAGAATGCGTCTACAGTTTTATTTCGAGATGAAATAATGCTTCAAGTGATTAATTAATTATTATTTAAACTAACAATTGATGCAGGTGTTAATTCCTTGGTGATGGTTGAAATTTGCTGATGTTATTATCCATTCACATCTCTTCCTTTAGATCTCGGGATCATTGTCCCACCTTGATGAAACAGGCTTGCTGAATCGAGCCGAATAGTTAAAGTTCCCAGTCGGATTATCAGGTACTGATACACCTGGTATCTGTCGTTTGTTTTCTGACCAAAAGGTGATGGCTGGATCAGAATACAAAGAGTGCTCGAACTTTGGTTGTAGGCTGGCATCGGGATCGAATCCTGGGACGTCGAAGTGATCGTGGGTGGTGGAAATGTATTTCGGAGGTGATCTAGCTCTAAATTCGTAGTTGGCGATGTCTGCACTGATTTTTTCGAACAAATAACGTTCCATTAATTCACGTCTTTTCCCACGGCTTGGAGATTCAGGTCGAGGTGGTGTCTAAAAAAAAAGTAAGAATCAGTGAAAATAATATGTCATTGGAAGTAACATTCAAAATTTCTAAGGTAAGCAAACTGAAACATTTAAGTACATTGTAGTACATTTACATTAGTACATTGCAGAACATTAATATTAAAGTATACAAATATAAACCAAAATATATTAGGAGAATAAGGAACACCATTAATATTAAGGCGTACAAGCTAAAGTCAATCATGGTGTTTGTGGAGAAAAGCATCTTTTCTTAAGATCGCATGTCACAAATGCATTAAAAAGTTATAAATCTCATTTGTATGGGAGTGGAAAAAGATATATATATATATAACACAATTAAATTAACACACATATATATATATATATATATGTGTGTGTGTGTGTGTGTGTGTGTGTGTGTGGAGAGAAAGAGAGAGAAAGAAAGAGATTGAGAAAGAGCTATCGTTTTCTATTTTTCTAGAGTAAAGAAAGAAGAAAATGCTAAACTGAGCGAAGTATATTTAATTTTGGTTACATATGAAAGAGGCCAGCTCTCTTATCATGCCAAAATATATGAGATGTATAAACAACATATTACTAAAAGCATAGGAAACAATTATTTTCAGTATATGCTTAATGTATTTTTCATGAAATGGCTCGGAAACACAGAATGCTGTGGGAAGGACAGAAAAGTGTTTTTGACATCAAGGCAGTTAGTTCAGATAGTCATCTACAAAGGTCTGCACATGAAGTTATGCTCCTGAAAGATGCGCAAAATGGCTATTAAACATGATTTATTGCAGCCGTTAGTGTTTTCGGCAAAAGCTCTTCATTCTCTTGTTTGTTCAGTCGAATTTTGTGACTGTGTTAGTATTGTCAGATAAAATTATGTTAATATAACCAGATTTATTAAGTGTCATCACCGGAAAATATGGGAAAATTTCTATCAGAGGAAGACAAAGATCCCACAAAATATAATGAATTGAAATCGGGTAATATTGAATGCACTCAGAATAACTTCGGGAAAATAATATAATCTCTAACATAATTCAGTGCTCTTGTTTTACGTCATTCCTAAATCACTATTAATGGATCTCAAAGAATTAGTTAAACAACAAAAGCCTAGGAATTCAGAGATTAAGAGTTATAACCATTAATAACATCATAACGATTAGAATACTGTTTGGGAACTCTATTGTAATAAATTATTAAAACATGCAAAAGAAAACCACACATTTCATTGTCTTATACGTAACCTCTACCAATGACCTTTTGAACTACATTTTGTGTGCATTACAAAAATAAAAAAAAAAAAATCTTTCCTCCTCACAATGGTTTTGGCGCAAGTTGACATTATCATTTATATTCTTTTTTAACGAATATTTGAACTTTTGCCAGCCTTTTGAATAACGTTGTAATTATAATGATATTAAGGGTATAAAGGTTAAAATCAAAAGAGGATTTGTTTAAATAGTATCATCGTTGAAAAATATGAACTAATTTATGTTGTTTAAAGTAAAAATTTAAACTCATGTGAAACTGCTTGTTGCAAAAATTTTAAGGACATTTTGTAACTTAGTAAAGATTTTTAAAAATTGCAGAAAATTAATTGTTGCTGAAATTTACTTATCTTAAATGAATTTCAAAATAACAACATTTAAGGAATCATTTCTTGAATTGTGAAACAAAGTTTACATATATTTTATTATGTTTGTATTTTTTGATGACTGGATACTTAATTAATTTCAGTGCTAGGCTCTTAGCATTCAAAACAATATGTCTATAATGTTTTGATAATATGAATTGATATATTTTAAAAACGCTCCTTATTTTATTTATCTATTTTAGAAATTTTTTTTTATTACTATCTTCTATTCCAAACGACATGTGTATCAACTGTAAACTCTAAAAATTAGAAAATTATCCGTTGAAAAACATTGTTATTGAGAGTATTTTTCCTTGATAATAATCATTAACTTAATTATAACTTGTAAAATTATTTATTTACTTTGAAAAAAAATATATGCTTTAAAGTTGAAATAAATGCATATCTAGAATGTTAATCATTCATGAAATACGTTGTACGCATGATAAACTGAAATAAACAATTTTGGATTTACAAATAATTATTTTTTTAAACTTTTAAATAAGAGTTCGATTGCCCCAATTCATATAAATACTTATTATTAAGTATGGTTTCATACTTTGAAACCTTTATGTAATTTTATAATATTTCCAAAGTGAGATTCAATTTCCTTTAGCAGATGTTATTGTTATAATTTTCAATCATGTATTTTATGTATATTAAAATTTATCTAAATTTGTTATTCCGTTTGCAGTTGTACTTAATAGAAATGGCAGGGTTCTTTTTGCTAAAAATCCTACTTTAGAGGGCTTTGTATGTATGTTAGCATATTTTCTTCGGCTCTAATTTCGAGTTTTCTTTCTTGATGATAAATGTGAAAAACCCTTGTTATCTTGTTTTTTGTAAGGGGTTTTCAGATATGATATAAAAATTAAGTATGAGATAATAGAATGAGAAATTTAGTGAAAAGAAGAGGAAAACCTTTTTTTAAAAAATTATTTCTTTAAATATTTGAAGAAAAGAAATCTATCATCAAGTCAAAGCCCTGAGAATGTATATGCCCAGATTGGCATCATTTTGCATTTTTTTTTTTCGGGGATGAAGTTTTTGATGCCAAATTTTCTGTATGACAGTTGCCATGTTACTGCACGTATTAAGTAGGCGAGGGGGAAAAAAACTTGGCATTTTGGCGTATATTACATCTAGGCCAAAATAAATCCGCCAATTTGCAGCCGGAAATGCATGATACGGCTTTAAAGAAAAGTACTTTTATAAGATTTAATATTGCACGTCTATTTTAAAATCTTCGTTTCAAGCCTTGTAATATTAATAAAGGAATTTTTTTAAAAAAAATTTGTATTAATTATGCTTTAGATTGTTTTTAAAAATCGTTGCAAACAAACTTTTCAAAATTATTTTCGCAACAATTTTCTTTCATTCTAGGAAATTTTATATACATAAAAAAATAGCTCTTTAAATATTTAAGTATATTATATGCTTGAAAACATTATACTCATTGTTGATTGAAATATTATACATGAACGAGAAATAAAATATTAAGTTTACAGATATATGAAATAGAGTCTTTAGAAAAAAAATCCAATAAAAATTTATTTCGTTGTTTTGAAAATATTCTCAGTTGTAAGGATTCCTACGAGATGACCTGAAGAGTATATAAAGGTTTGTCAAATATGTATCGGGACCGCTGTCCTAGAAAGAAGTTAATTGACGATATATGCACAGCGAATTAATAATTTTCATAATATTATCCTCTTGCATCTATACACCGCTTTTAGCATTTTTTCCAATTTTGAGCCACTTGAACCACATCAAAAGTCATGAAACGACATTTTTTCAGATTTTTTTTTATCTCAGGGGGGAAGAAGAAGTTGGAGGGGGACAAACCTGGAATCTAGGGTGGTTGGAGCAGCTTTGCGACGTTGTGATTTGTCAATACTTTCCTCATAATTCGCGACGTGTGATTGGTTACATTGTCGTGATGAAGCATTCAGGTATCCGCGATTTCCTTCAGTTGCTTGGTGTGTGTGTGTGGAGGGGGAAATCTAATCCTTAAATTTTTGATTGCTTCTACATAAACATTACTGTTCTTTTCTTGCCCCAAACCAGAAGCTCTCTGTAGAACACATCTTTAGCACAGAAGTAGACAAGAGCATCGATGTCTTCCCTGCCATCTTTGAGTTTTAGTGCCACTCAAAAGCACATGTTCTAGAAATGATTTCCCCCCACAATGATGTTTTTTTTTTTTTTTTTTAATTATTCGGGTATAAAATTTGAATAATAATATTATAATTTTTATTATTAAATATTTCATCGATTTATAAATAAACATAGATATGTCACTTAATTTTTTTTAAAGATCTCTATTCAAAAAAACTAATTCATGAATTTTAGCATTATTAATATTTAATTACAATTCAAATGAAATTTTGTAGAAATATTTTATGAAGGAAATCAGATACTTTACAAAAAAAATTTGGATTTAAAAGCAGAACTTTTAAACAGGAATTATATATGATTTATAAAATATAAAGATATTCAGTATATTATCGCTTTTATATATTACTATATATTTGCATAAAATGTTCAATGTGAAAGAAAAAACACCAGTTAATTTGTAGAAAACGTTTTAAAAATAGTCTTTAAGAGTATTTATGCAAACTTTTTATCCATAATTTTTTTAACATATATTTTATGTTTTAAAATATCATTGCTAAAAGTATTTTAAAACTTTTTGTCAGAAATGCCTACAAACTGTAAAGAATCAAAGTTATTGTAATTTTCATAAAATATATTCATCAGTTAAGGAATTTGCTATAAATAATAATTCAGCGATATATATATTTAGGGGGGGGGATGAGTTAAGAAAGATTTTGCAATATTATTATTTTTAGTTTATTTTTATCCAAAAACTTTTGACTATTTCTTTTTACATGTAAAAATAAAAAAAAATAAAAAAAACATTCATGCTATTTTAATAACATCAGTTACCTTAAAATCTGCGCGATGTGTGGACTGCAAAGTAGATTTCATTGTTTCTTTATCATCAAATTCTATGGTGTTAATCAAATCTTTCTGTCCTCTACGTAGTTTATACGCCAAATTAGAATCTGATATTCGACGTGCCATTTTTAAAACCTAAAAATAGGTATAATTTAATACATGAATTTTGAAATAACCATAAAGTCCTACCGTTCAGAGAGCCATTTCCAGTTGTATCTGCTACAAAAAGACTCACTGATAGCTTAACTTTTCTTACACGCGATATTTCTTAAATAAAACCGCGTGAAAAGAAATTACGTACCAATAAAACTTAGGTTGTCATAGAGACGATCATTGATTCTTTACTAGAGGAAGATACAAGATACATATATCGATTTTTTCCCCTTTTTTTGTGATAATACCTTATGATGTCTAGATATGTTCTCTGTTGAAGTTTGATTCTGCAACAAATTGACTTGACTTTTTTTTTCTTTTTTCTTTTTTTTTTAGTAGTCCGAGAGGGAATAACGTGAATTCTCTTTTCCAGTTTTTTGAAATTTCTTTTTCGCTTAATGAGTTTATTTTGTTATTCAAGTAGGCTGCATTCCTGAAAAATATGGTGTTTTATTTTGCTGCATATGCGAGTAAGAAAATACAAGCTTTTTAACATGAATATATTCTCGTGTAGATGTACCAGATAATTCTGTAATATTTCGCAAAAAAAGTATTAAAAAAATTCATTTTTAGAATAAATATCCATCTTTAAAAATGCTTGATGCTTAAATATTATATTAATTAAATTTATTATTCATATTATATTAACTTACTTAAAAATTAAGTATTTTAGCCATCAATTGCATTAGTTAAATTTATCCCGTAACAAAAATAATTTGAACAATGTTGAAATTTTCATCAAATTCTTCTCTTTAATTTAGTTTAATCAATGCTTCAGACTGCCTATTTTTATCCAACTCAAAGATCTGCTTAACTCAGCCAAGATATTTCGAAATTTTGAACTAGTCAAGTGACGCGGTTTACATTGGCACCTAACTCTGCATCCATGCTAACATTATGACTTCGAACCACAATGTACTTTATATGCGTCAGATCTTATGTTTCAGCCCCTACCTCCCTATGGTTTTAATTTCGAATTAAGAAATTAGAACATGTTACCGTGACCATAAATTGTATTGATTTTTAAAACATCAGTAATTCCGCCATACTTGTACCGTATCTTCAAACCACAGGATTTCTTTCTTTGCTTATTTAAATGAAAACTGGCTCCAAAAATTTTGATATAGCAGAGAATAAATGTTAATATTTTGCATTCCTTCTCCCTCCCCCATTTTACTGTTATTTCAGTTTCACTACAAAATACCTACATGACTTAATTTTTGAAGTTGGATCTCTCAAGGACTAAATTAGGCTTTTCTATCAAAGTTTGGAAACTCTCGTTTCGAACATGCATTTATGTTTTAAATGGGATAAGCTTCGTACATTTAATTATGAAACGAATTTACTAATAACTTCCGTATTTTA
>BMAW01099477.1:559587-601630 GCA_019974015.1 Nephila pilipes | reverse complement strand
GCCGAAAATCTGGAATTTTCCTTATATATGAGTACGGATAAACTAACACTAGAATTCTCATTTAAGAATTATAAAAATTTTGCTTACCTATCAGGCATGTGGTTTTTTGAATATTCCTTTTTCATTTAATCCAAAAACTCATACAACAGACATGTTAGACACCACTAAATTCATTTATTGATATGATGTCACAAAACATTTAAACAGTGAATAATATCAAATTTTGGTATTAAATTTCAAACATATTGGCCATTCATTGCAGAAGGCTGTTACATCTCTACGCTAGAGAGCGTCTCGTATGGCGCGCAGCGCCCTCGATTCTCTAGTTTCAACAGAGTATTTTTCTTACACGTTAAAATACAGTACATGTAAGTTAATTCGATCTTCTTTTCCAAGAATTTCAGGCATAAGTCTTGCATAATCTAAAACCTCGGGATTTCATTCGAATTTCAAAAGCATTTCTTAAAAAAATTTATTTGTGAGTATCTCTCCTAATGGTAAGAAGTTAAAATTTTCGAATATTCCCTTAATTCTTAAATACATTTTTCAGATCCGAAGTCGAAGTGTTTCAGTCCCACTTATAAAATTTTTTGAATTATTGAACGAAATCAAAATTTTATGCTTTATTATCTATATTTCACTTCATCATTTTTCATACAAGGATATGAATGAAGATTCTGGAAAGGTACAAAGAAAAGTACCAATCCCTGGTTTTAATATGTAAATATCAATCTATGATAATAAAAATAAAATTTCATCGCTTTAAATATTTTAGGTGTTATAATGAAAAGCTTTTCATTTTTGAATGTATTAATATTATGAACTTCTAATGTCAAAAAACCGTTAGCACATTCCAAGAGAGTTTTAGAATATCATTTATTATAAGAAATATATGTTAATTTAAAAAAAGATTAATTTACGAAAAAAAGGGAGAAATCTCGTAATACAAAAAAATAGTGAAAAAAAAGCAGAATTATATTTTATTTAAATTTTTATGAAAAGAACACCCCAAAAATGTCATTTAAAATTTTGTGTTTTATTTAAGAAAAAAAGTTCATTTCGTTTAATTAGATAATAAACTTCTGCGTTCAGTCAGTTTGTGTTAATGTGGTTCTAAATTTAATCTGATGGAGCAGCCAACACAGTTAAATTTATCCATGCAAAAATAAAGTTCTTAATTTAATGTTTAAAAAAATACGAAATAAGCTTTTTATCAAGGTGCGAAAAAAGATTCATTTATTTAATACTGTGAAGAATTTGTGACGTTGAAGTAAAGTTAATTGAATTCCAAAGTCAAAATAAAATGATTAAATAAAATATTTCAGACCACTTTCTAAATTACGGTGAAATTCTTAGAATAGCTATTTGTACCTTCGCTTGAAACTCTATTCTACAGTATTTATAAAGTACTTTGTACTTTTGGAACAATTCGCATACGCATCTTTGTTTATTTATTGCTTGAAACTGGTTGCAAGATAAAGAAAACTAACCGAAGACGTTAATTTAAAAATTTTACATTAGAAAGGAATTGCATTTTTGCTTCAGTGTTAAATATAATATATCACTTCTTTTACACAAGGTTTGTCCAATCATTATCTGTACTGAAATCATGAAAAGAAATTCGTTGAGTTTATTGAAATTATTAACGTACTTTTCAAAACTATGCACAGTATGTTAATAAATTTCAAAATAGGATACTCTTGCGTCTTTACAAGTAGGAAACGCTTTTTCCAGTTTTAATACATAACTTGAAAATCTACAACCGCACGGCTTTAATAATGCACTCCTTCGGAAATGCACAAATCGTATCCATCGTACTGAAACGATGTATTTTCAGGTTTTTGATTCGAAGGAACAAAATAAGTCGTTGGGAGTCAGATCTGGATTTTAGGATGGTTGAGGCATCATTTCTTCTGCTTGACCTCCGGCACAAACTTATAGCAAACCTTATGCATGTCAAATCATTGGTCACGACTGAATGGGCTGTGAATTTCGTTAAATTTAACTTCTTTGTTATTATACGAACATTTAACCGGGGATCACAGATAAAAAAGACTCTAATTTTAGTCACGTGTTCATGGTTTGAGGATGATGTTGGACGCTCAGCACATTTTTTTTTTTTTTTTTTGGCTTCAACGTCTTCATTTAAATTGTCACTCAAAAACATGCTTTCTAAACAGTATATGTCCTTGCAAGCCTCACAGATTGTATCGGAAAACCTCTTAGTGGATTTGTTAAGTTTAATGTCAAATTTGACATCACAATGTTGCTCGATATTTCACTGCATTTTCACACTGAACGCACGCTAAAGACACTTTCACTTTGGACGATATCTGAACACTGCAACGGCTCAGAGACAGCTGAAACGACTCTCATATCTTCCTTCGCATTCTCCCTCCGCATCACCATTCCACCCATAGAGACCACTCCCCCCCCTTTTTCTTATCAGCAAGAAAAAATAAAGGCCACTACTTAATAAAGTTGTTTTATCCATAACATAGTGAAAAAAACACGGAGAAAAGGTTATAAATTTAGCATGTTACTGTAAATACATTAGAAGTACCTTATTCTTAATTTATAGAGATACTTAAGAATCTCAAATTTTTCCACCTTCGTATATCTCTTTTCTATGCATTTAAAATAAATTTCTAAAGATTTTCTAATCATCTTATAATTTATCTAGTTTTTATTGAGCAGAAAATTGATTTGAATGTTTACATGCCCGATTTTCTATTTCGATTAATATTCGTATCAAATAGAAACTTGTGCATTACCACACACGCACAAAAATCCAATATATTGCTGTTAAATGACTTCATTTTTACGTACAAAGAAGAAAATTAAAAGCATCCCCCAATTAAAAAGCTTATTTAAAGTCTTAAAACTTTATGAATAGGAATTATGTGTCTACGACTGACTCTCTCTCTCTCTCTCTCTCTCTCTCTCACACACACACACACACATATATATATATATATATATATATATATATATTAAATGTCAATGCCTAGTAAATTCTTCTAAAAGTTTATTGAAGATTTTAAACAATAACAAGATAAGATATTAGAATCTTACATTCATAATAAACGACAATACAAAACGTTAGAGCGTGGGACAATTACCCACAAATGCACAGAATATGCTAAATTTTCCTCAATTTACAACAAGTGTTTTAAATATAGTCTCGGTTGAGACATATCTCAGGATTGGGATTTAAAAAACATATTAATATTTTAATAAAAATTATTCCGATTCAAAAAAAAAAACCAGTTTATATCCTTGAAATGAAATTGCTTTTTCAATGGGAAGCTGATTTTTGAGATGACATTTTTATTCCCTTTTAAAAATCAAATATTTCGACGAAATAAAAGTTTCTAGTAGTATAATGTTCTTTTATATTGTCTCGAAGACAGTTTTACTACTTAAATCAAAGGTTTTGATTAATGTTTTCCATTGTCTTTCTTGACGAAGGACAGACATTAATCAAGAGGCAGCAGTTATAATATCATCAACTGAGCTCATGTCGTAATAACCATCACTGAAATCAAACTGTCAGTGTCTCACAAAATTATTTTGGTGAACGCACATACAAGGCTGCAGTCGTATATTTTACTTGTTTTTTGATTTACTGAATAAGAATTAAAACTTTTCCTTTCGATTCTTAAATCAGCTTAAGTAATAATTTAACAATATAATTATGATGAATGCTATGTCTGAGAAAAGTGAAATGCTATAAAAACATTTTTATGAAGATTGAACGATGTTATGGGAACTTTGTATTGCTTGGTAAGGAATAAGTCAAACCATTATTTTTAGAAACAAATTCTGCTATACGAGTTCCAGTCTGTTGACGACATTAATGTTAACGCAGAAATATCTCCTTTTCATTTAAAAAAGTAATTTTTTAACCCTTCTTGTCCTTTGACAATGACGTGGATGATAAAGAATTTTATTCCTAGTTGATATTTTTTTCTTTTGATATTTAAGAAACGTATCATTATTTAAATCATATGTTTCTTCCATTAATATAGAGTGGCCACTTATACAAAAAAAGATTTGAAAAAATTGTTATAACTCGTTCTTTTATTTATTTTTTGTAGATCAAAGAGCATCTTTTGGAGATTAAAACTTATGATGACCAGCAACGAGGAAAACTCTGAGAATTTCGATTCCAGTTATTCAAACTCGGAGAAAATACCTACACAATATTTTAATATTAGGGTGTCTATTAATAACATAATGCAGAATCTAATCACCAGTTTGAAAGATTTTGGGCTGTCGACGATCACCTGTGAAAAGAATTCTATGAGCTAATTAAAGTGGTTTTTGTTTTTTGGATGAATTTTATGTAAAAACGCATACTTATAAAAAGTAATTTTCGAAGTATAAAATAGCGTTATTTATTCCATATTGAGAAGAATAATTTACTTTTTTAAATCTTATCGTGAGTTGTATTTCACATTTACTTAGTTACTGAAACAGAGTTAGGCGTGGGTTTTGAAAAGCTGGACCTATAAATAGACAAAAATAAGTTTGTAGCTTAAAATTTTTTAATATGTTTTGCTCTCTAATACCTTTGATATAAGCAATCTCCAAATTTGAATCATATCAATAATATCTTGATGGTTATGCATAGAGCTTTTAATAGTTTTCCATCGTTCTTCTACTGTTAATAATTTTTCGTTACCTCCCTTTTCGTGACACTTATTCCTCGTGTTCTTTTTATTTATGTATATTTTTCATCAGATAAAAGAGCACGATTTCCCTTGATGGCAAGATATATTACTTGAAAGTACGAAGCAACCTGATCAAATAGATAAATAAATAATGGTAGCAAAAAATAGTATAAAATATACAGAACATAACATCATCCATCCAATACATAGCATTTCTTCCCTATTACACTTTAGTCTTTTCAGAAATTTTTAGGTACGAATATACCGTATACATACTACTGTCCAAGTAAGGAATAGAAACTTGTGTATTTCTCATTTATTTATTGTATTTTGAGAAAAGATAACGTGCTATTATATGTCTCATGCTCTTTCAATTCGATTCATATTTTCAATTCTCACATTTAAAATATTCCGAATTCAGTTTTTGCTTAACGTATACATGAAATGAATAGATGTGATAGCTTATTAGTTTATTTGAATTAAAGTCTTACATTAGGTTACAACAGCATTATTGAGAATGAATATCGTAACTTAGAACCACTGTTCACTTTATAAACCAATCATAAAGCGAAAAAATATGAAAAAGTCTCAAAAATCATCCAAAAAATTATCATTCAAATACTGTAAAACTCTACGAAGGAAATATCGAATGAATAGGGATACTCAGAAATTGCAAATTCAAGCTTAAGACTGAATTGCGAGATTAAAATAGTTTTTTAGAAATAGAATACCATCGTTTCCCTTTTCTAAGCAATTCAAACCATGGATTTATATTCATCAATCGAAAAATGGACACACACACTCGTGTGTGCGTTTATTTGTTTGTAACTATTGTGTGCAACTTCTGGGAGGGCGAGGTACACCTGGGCGACTCGGAATTACATATATTTCTGGGTCAAAAATGTGTTCCAAATAGTGTTGGAAATGTGCGGGAGTTCCGAACATTCGCTCAAGAAGACTTCTTTTCACACCCTGATGCAGCAGTAGTTCGATGGAGCTAACTAATTGCATCTAACATACTGGGCTAGAGAAAGCAATGATAGAGCTGCACAGCGTTTGCACACAACGTATTCCGACGAGGTATACTCTAAACATTATATTATATCTTCAAACTTAAACTTGCGATTATTTGAGATAAGTTCTTTCCAGACTTTAAGCCTGAATCCTGATGGAAAATGGTTTCGGCCTATGGACATTGAGGTAACTTTTCTAGATTTGATACAGAACACACACCAAATTTGGTTACACGAGTTTTAGAGCAACATGTTGGATACCTCACTGGAGCATTTGGAGGATTTTACATGAAAATGACATGCTTTCAAAACTTTTAACTCAGTATGTGGTTACACCCTTTATTAGTGTTACTTTTGTTGATGCACATTGATTAATAACATGCGTTTTTACCTGCGTGGGGCCCATTCCTTTCTTGTGTTTTCTACCTCCTGCACATGTCATTTCCGACAAATTAATTCAATGGGATCCCCCTCCCCTGGTAATCTATAAGTGTATCCAACCTTCTCAACCTGGTACTAGAGTATATATATATATAACACATCGATCAATAACTCCTGAGTCTAAATATTGAAAACATTTTCGTAAAATTTTTATTCATCAACATGCACACTTTGTTAATCACCTTTAGGGTGATAACTGTTCCAATGTTTTCCAAATTTTTCCTGCAAGAAACTTGTTGCGGAGTAAATAGCGATAAACAGCTTTCTGAATCATCGACTCGTTGCTGTTTTTGTTCCATCGAAAGCAATCGCGGCACCCACTTGGAAAAAACCTTTTTCACTTCACTTCAAAAAACCTTTTTCCTGGTCCGATCGACTTAAAATTTTGACACGTTTCAAGCAAAGGTTAGTACTCTAGAAAGACCTGGTTACTGGTTTACTACGAGCGCCATCTCTGGGTTAGTCTCGGGAGTTATTGATCGATGTGTTATATATATATATGTGTGTGTGTGTGTAATGATTTAACTTTAATTTATATTAGTTTCTCATAATACTATAATTTACTTTCCTAATTTTTATCATTTAAAAGTAAAACTTTCATTCTTATTTCCTGATACCATTCCTTTTTAATTTAATTTTTTTTTTCAAAATTCGCAGAATAAGCAGATCCCACGGCTTCAGACCTGTAGGGATGATCCCTATCAGACTTTAGTTCTGCACCGAAATTCCCTCGAAATCCCTCCATTCATCCCACATGTCCTGTGACGTTTATTGTGAAAGATCCCTGCTATATAACCAAAAACACAGCTAAAAACCCTCTCTTGTTCTCAAAATATTACGCTCTGTTCTCTTCTCTTTATCCAATGGCTGAGTTGTAACTCCCGCCATGTAGAAATTGTCTCTCTCTCCGCTACAATAAAATAATGAATTAAAAATGAAATTGGTTTCGACTGTTTTCATAAACTTAATTAGATAGTACTATAAAAATATTTCAAAGAAAGGCACTAACATTAATATATATATATATATTCAGTTGTACCTCGCTATAGTGAATCCAGGGCATTGTAAATAAGTTTCAGAAAACTTTTTCACTCTGATCCCATATGAACTCCTATTTAACTAATACTATTTCAAACGCTTATACTGAACTCCTGAGGAAATAAAAGTCCGTTTTTAGTGAACTAAAATTCTTATCCACAGATAGATTTTTTCCTCAATTTTTCAATTTTACGCATATCTATTAAGATCCAGAAAGACAGCCTTCTTATACTTATGTCTCAAATCCAACTCTTTCATCTTACCCTCCGTTTTGCGCAACTAAACATTGGTTCACTAACCGATAAACAGTATTCCTCTTTCTCCACTCTCTCACCCTCCTGCCGTTTCTAGGAATCTCCTGTTTCCACTACACAAACCCTTCTCTTCAAACAACCTTTCGAAAAATCAGAATATTAGTGGAATGGACCATAAAGGCGTGGTCTGATATCACCCTTCTTTCAATCTCCAGTCTCTATTTTTATTCATTATATATTCTTGATATAATAAAAATATCGCTGTGTAATTTTACATTTTCTCAATATTTTATGTACTGATATTAATTTTAGTATTTTTAGTATGCAAGTTATTTTGTAGTTTAATACTTGTTTTTTACATTTGTGTTACATTTATATAAAAACTCTTCATAAATTATAGTATTTCTCATTTGTTTTTTGTTATTTCATTCGACTTTTTTATAAATAAAATGTATTCACATATGAATGACAGTTAAATCTAATAAATTAGAATTAATGCTATTAAAAGCAACTGTAAATACTCAACTGAATAAGAGCTCTTATGTATTCATTTATTTACTTTTGAATTGGAAATTTTTGTTGTTGATAAAGAAGAAAAGACACAAAAACTTCAAGCGCGTGGTCTGTTTTAAGCTGTTACAATGTTCGATTGAGAAGTTATTTTTTTTTAAAAAAATTGATATACTACCTACTTTTAAAGCGTAAAACACAAAACACAACAACTGCAAAAAAAAGTTTTGAAAATTCCGTTCCATTCCCTTTCTTTTGCGTATATTGTAACATTGAGTCTTCGCTCCACATCCAATGAATGGGATATTACGATTCATCCACATGAGGACACAGCCATTTCCACTTTATATTACCTCAATTCCCCTTACAACTACAACGAACAAATTTTTATTGCATAAATACCAGACCTCCATTCCTTCTCTGAAGGCCTCACGACAGATAAAAGAACACTAGTTTTTAACGGTAATACCGAAGTATGTCGTTGCGTGATACCGATGACATCCCTCCGCTTTTTCTATGGAAAAAAAAAAAAGCAATCACGCAAAGTGAAAGTGGTCCTCCGAAAAAAAATAAAATGAAATAAATGTAAAAATTCCCACTCACCCCTCTTTATCCAAATCATTCATCAGGGATGCGCCGGTTACCCTGATTAATGCTTTTTAAGCGTTTAGGCCGATTGGTCAGGAAAAACCAGTTGGAAAAGAGCATTACGGCCGTTCGCCATGTTGAAAAGAGATGGGAAATGGATAAAAAAGAAAGTGGTCAACTTTCACTTCTAGTTAGGATCTTCGCATTTAAAAAGAACCGACAAACCCCACCCTTTTCGAACGTCGGTCCATTAGTGCCGGTTCGATTGAGGGGCTTTTCGAACGGAAGCCTCCAGACGATTAGCATTAATCGAATGCATGGCTCATATCGACACGCTTCAGTGCGATTTTGGTCATAATGTGGGTCCGAATATTCATTATCCCTCATTCTGGAATTGGTGCGTTGAAATATATTCAGTATCGATTGGTTTGGGTAGTTAGCAATTGTAAATATAGTAACGTTACAGTGATTAAGCATTAGCACGCTCAAAACGTTAACTGAATTTCTTGTACAATAATCTTGCATATACATAATTTACGCAAACATAATTTTCAGAAGTATACGTAAGAATCGCTTAACGAAATCTACTGGAATTAGTGGGTTGGAATATATTGTGGATCGATTGATTTGAAGTAATAAGTAATTTTGAGTGTGAGTAAATATATTATAATTTATTCAGGATGTTTATGCAGGTACAATAAACAATAGAATACCTTGAGCATTTTCTAAAGAATTAATAAGCTGTTCACAATTATCATTCAATGGTTTATGAATATAAGTTCAGGCACGTGTAATAAGCCAATATAGCTTAAAGCAATTCCTCTTGAATTAATAAAAACTCAATTTACAATGATAATTCAATAACTCAGAAATAGAGCCTGCTAAAATTAAACGTCTCCAACAAACAAAACGTTTTAATTGTGGTAAATATTTCATATTAAAGAAATAATATTATGAATACTGTTAGCCAGTGGCGCACAGTAGAATTTTGCTTTTGCTCGTTTGTATCCTGAAATATTCGTATTTTAAACTTCTTATTTTTGTCCCATTAGGTATTTTTAGCATTAAGGATTCGTACTTTTAACAATGCTTAGTGCTTCTTATCATTGTAAGGGAATGCGGTCGAAAACTCACATACCTTTTTGTGACACTGTAGATAGCTATATGATAATAAAGAAATAAACGTAGAAAGATTCTATAAAAGTTCATCTTTCATTTGCTTGTCAAATGCTAGTGATAATTTTAATGGGATTAAACTGTAAGTATTACTTTTAAAATCAGGATACTCTAGAGTTTTAAATTTCTCTCAAATGTAGTCAATGCCTTCTCTCTCTTTCACTATTTTCTTATGTAATAACTGCAAACAATTTTTTTGAAAAAAAAATTGGAATGTGTTGCAAAATAAAATAACAATGTATTGGTATAAATCTCTGCTTTAATTATTAAAGCGTAGAAAAAACTCTGTCAGCTGATGAAACAAACTGGTTCTACATACAGATTAGACAGAAAAGAAATGAGATTTATTACGCTTTGATTCTTACTAAAATTTTGCATATCTCCATAAAAATTGTAAAATAACATATGAATGATATTTTAAATCAATACATTTACAATTTTTTTAAAAATTTAATCATTATTTCTGAAAAAAGAAAGTAACTCAATTTTGATCTGTTTAATACTCTAATTACATAGGCATATTGGAAGCGCTCTTTTAACTCTAGCTGTTTAATCTGGATATTTTTCAGAAATGATGACTTGAAAAGTATTAGAAGATACTTGATATTATTAGTCAATTTGGTTTTTCTGTTTTGACCAGGACAATGTTAAGTAAATCAGTTTTCATTTTCCAGTTATCCAAGTCAATTTTAAATAATTTAGCTCTAACCAATGTAGGATGTACCTACAATTCGAACTGTATAGTCCGTCTCACTAAAAAACTCTTCAACTAATCTAATCTACTCATTTGAAATATTAAACTATTTTCTATACTCACATTATCCATCTAATATGATCATAATATATTTTGATTTCTACTTTTAAATAGTTCTGCCCTTTACAAATGATCAAATCCTAAGAATTACGAATTTAATATACGTAGAAATTACATTAAAATATAGCGCAAATTCTTAAAGAGTATTGATGAATTTCTTCTAATACAACCATTGATCGATAACTATTGAGACTATTAATAAATTAGTACGGCCTTTTCATGCCATAAATGATGTAAAGCAGCTTTTCAGTATAAAAAATATTCCTACTTCTCACTTAATCAAAGATACCTTAAATAGAAGATGATTTAATCAACATCATTTCCATGACGGAAAAAAAACTCCCCAGCGGTATCTTCACTAGAAAAATTTTATCAGCTTTACCATCACCACGACATCCAGCTTCACAATCTTCCTCATTACATCCCAGGACTACACAACAATCAAAAGGCATTCATCCAGGCTGCTCTTTTCAACTAACAGCTGTCACGCGTCATTGCACCCTAAGCAAAGTGAATACAATAAATAGTGGACTGATACGGAGTAAATCCATGCTCCGAAATGAAAGATGGTCTTTTAGTATGAATCCATGCGAGATGTCATTAACCCGGGGCATTTTAGACATCACCAGATTAACGTTAAGAGCTTAACTCATGACGTGAGATGACGGCTTTTTTATTACGAGTCTTGCAGAGACTTTCGTCTGGGTCAGAGCGGATATTTTATGCAACCAACCATGCTTCCGACATGTAGGCTGTTTCGGTTATGGCTACTTTGGAAACCCATTTAGGCATCATTCTCACCACGTGAGCGTTGTGCAAATGAAAACTGCTTTATATAACTCAAGAGAGGCACCTTTTCTCGCTTCGCGCATAGTAGGATATTTTATTAGAAGTTAGTTCTCGAAAGCTGTGAAATTATTAACTTTTTGTATTTCGTTTGGAATGAATATTTTATGAATCATTTCGATTATATATAATTTTTTTATGCAGAAGCTCTTTTTAATATTGTGAGAGAATATTCCTATGTTCATAATTTTCATTTGTTATTCGTGATGTTGCATAATTAAAGTATTGGGGTGGTTCGCTAATTTTTTTCTGAATCAAAATTAATTTATTCACTAAGAATAAAATACTGGGATAAATAGTATTTTTTTTATTTAGTTTAATTGTGATATTTACCTCTACATGCAAACCAGAGTTCGACAATTGCAATTCACTTGAATTTTACGAACAGTCATTTTATTTCGAAAACTAAATTTTGCACTTCATTGCGTTATTAAAAATGATGAAAAGTAAAACCCTCAATCGTGTCATACAACATTTTTTTTTTTAAATTCCTTTTAAATGAATGATTTCTCAATCATGAAAAATGATTCGGGGTGCAGAATATTGCTCCATCCAGATATGACACAGATTTGATGATATACTCAATTATATACTCTTCTTTTAATAAATATAAACACAGATGTATACTTCCTGAAACATGTTATAGTTTAAAATTCCACCTCTTTGAACTACAGTCAGTTTTATTTAAATCTTCAAGCATATTCCTCAAACTTTATTCACATTCGTTAAACTGTATGTTATTTGTAAAGTAATTTACAAAAGGTATGATAAGCATTATTTTTGTTTTGTATCGTATTTAGTAAGGATATCAATTTATTAATATATGTTACTTAATTAACAGCTATAAATTTATTTTAAATTAAAATAATTCATAGTGTATTTGTATTTATAGGTTCTGCAAAAATTCAAAACATTTGAAATATTCTAAACATGATACTTTTGATTTATATTTATGCAAGATTACTTTTTGCATTATTTGTGTCAGAAAGTCTATTTCATATTGATTTCAACACTATTATACCCTTATATTCAGGTCACTTTTTGAATTTTTAAATCAAATAATTGTTGTAGCCATTATATTCTCTTGAATTCGTTACATTTGGTCGAATTCTGTTTATTCCAATGTAAACAAGCACCATTTGGGATCCCCAGGTTATGTAGAAAATAAGGGGTTTAAGTAGGTTAGAGATTTCTAACTCTGTCTAAGTTTTATGTTTCAAAAAGTGTATAAATGATGTATATTTGACTTTTAATAAATTATTTTAATAATTAGGTTAAAGAGAATTTTGATTCATTTTTAGATTAGTTTTCTTTCTTTAGTTTAATTATTTTGAATATGGATTTTGGATTGTATTTACCATATTTTATTAAGAAATTACGCTAAGTGGGATGGATTGGATTCACAATACTAGTATATTTACGTATTCCGAGTTCCAAGTCTGAGAAAGTATTTTAAATTGCTTTATCGCCATTTTTGACCTTGCTATCTTTTTCTTCTCGATTTCCACTTTTAAGTTTTAATTATGTTTTGTCTTTTAAAACCAATGTAATTATTAAATAATATTAAATTATTTGTTTCAGATTTATATTTTAAATACATTTTAATTTTTATATTGCTACAGTTAGGTGATTTGTTATTAGCTTATACACATATTTAATATGTATTCTTGTCCATTATATTATGCTTCTAATAGCAATTTAAATTATTTATTTTCTTTTTTGATTTTTTGTCTTCTTTTATTTAAGGCATAATCTCCTTATACTTTAATTTTTTGCCTTTCTTTTCTTGAAAGATGTTATGAATGTTTTTGTCCGTTTATGTTTTTACCTTAGTAAAAATAGTTTTTTTTAGTTTTAATTTTATATTTTAAATTTAATTAATTTATTTTTATTATTGTTTTTTAATTAATTTATTTTCATTACTTTTTAAATTTATTTATTTTTATTATTTTTTCAATTTATTTATTTTTATTATTTTTTTAATTTATTTATTTATTATTATTTTTTTTCAATTTATTTATTTTTATTATAGTTTTCAGTGTAATATTAAATTATAAAAATGTTTGCAGACTCTCAACTTGAGAGATAAAATAAAAAGTTTCTGTTTGATGTTAACAGAATAATTGAACAAAAAAAGGTAAGGCATGCAAATTGTAAATGAAACTCGCCAAACTAGATATTTTACCAAGCTCAAGTCGACGTATTCTAAATTAAGTATGCCATATTTGTTCTTTTTTAATAAAAAGTGTGACTGACAGCATCAATCTGTCGACGTCTCTACTGCGCCCTAGAACGTTGTTATGTACTAAACCAAAAATGTTTTTCACTTTAACTGTTTGTACATTTGCTGGAAGACGTAGAATCAATAGAACACAACAAAATAACTTACGCAAAATAATTCTAAAAATAAAATAGATCCTCTCATAGTCTTGATCAAGAGTAATTCATATTTTTAGTATTTATAAAATCTAAGGAGGAATGATGAAATGCATATTTATTATAACTTTTTGTCGACTAATACACTTTTTATTCATATAGGTCATTTATTAAGCTTACGAGGTATTTTTTTGGAAGTTTGTGAGATTTTTAAAACACTTTTTTTTGTTATTTTAACAATTTCTAAAGGGTTTTTGAATATTTTTAGAGTTGTAAGTGAGATCGCTACTAATAATTCACATTTTTAATCAGTTGAACCTATCCGATTTTTTTTTTTGTACATTAACTCGTATTACATCACTGAAGAAACTTACTTATAAGGGATTAATTGAATTTAGGATTATTTTTACAAATTTAGGAGATTGCTTCCATGTATTGTTATTTTTGAATCATTTAATTATTTTAAACGAGGAGTTCTACACTTTTTTTATATTCCTCATCTCGGAGTTCTTTCTCCATAAAGTCCGAACGAAGACCTCTACGGAAAGAGGCTCCTTTTCACGTGAATTTCTGAGCATTTGCATGCCTATAATACGCATAAAATTAAATTACTAAGAAAACTGGTTATTCTTACGGGAAAACAGGTTTTATGTTAAGCATATAATGTCCTGATACTTACTCTTCTTTCGTGATACATTAAGTAGCATTATATCAGTAACTACTGATATCCTGAATTGTGCTGTATGAGTACTTAAATACGAAGGAAATTTAAGATTTTATTCATGAAAAAGTTATTGGAGGAAATGTTTATCTCTAATAAGGACATTTACTGCGACATAAGCTTGATAACCGTCACAATTAACAGTATTTTACTTTATTTCACATATTTATAAACAAATTAAATTCAAAATTTAGTAAATTATCAATGAAATAACGATAAATGAATTTACCTTTTTTCATGGATTTTATAAAAATTTTCCACGTACCTTATTTGGGTCCACGAACAGTCGGTTAAAATTTCAAAGCATTTCAAATGAAGCTTTTTACGACTTTTTATGTATGTTATTTTTACTTTACTTCAAGACAACAGTTTTAGAGCATTATTTTTCCTTTATTGTAATTAATAATATATATATTTCCGTGATAGTATATGCAACTAATTATTTGCATCAAGCTCATTAAATATTGACGACTTTATAACCAGTGTTAAAGTTGTTGTAATTATAATTAAAAAAAAAACAAATTAAACTTATAAATAAAAGTACAGTTAAAAAAAATTGATTTCAATTAATGAAATCCCTGTCAATGGTTTTAAATACATTTTGCATCCCACGAATTTCGCCTCAATATTTACTCTATACGTTTGATTCATTCTGCTTTGATTTCGGCACACAACTGGAACCTAAAATGTCGCAAGCGGCTTCGACCCCTAATAAATTACAAAATTTTTGATACGTATGCAATACGATCATTCATTTAATACTATTTTTTTATGAAGGTCACGGCGTGACAACTCTTTCTCTCTCGTAGCAAAATAATAAAAAGACCACTCACAACTCAGCATAATAATAACCACTTTCTCCGTTCACAACAAAAAATGAGGGATCCAACAATGGTGCCTTTCGACACAGCAGGATACCAATCAAAAACACCATAAAATATCCAAACAATGATTTTGTTTATTCATGAAAAGAGATCTCAGCGTGGAGAGTTGCCATTTCAAAATTTGCAACTCCAACTGTCGTCAAAACATGGGACATGAAACGAAGCGTATGAAACGTGCTTCGCAGAGGGACATCCTGTTTTTGTCGCTTGCTTATTTACCACTGTAAAGCAATATGTTATGTCCTACATGTAGCAGATGGTTTCACTTTCTAAGCAACGAAAAAAGAGAGCATGTTCTGTCTTTTCTGCAGATCTAGTGTAGAAGAGTTTGTTCTTATATTGCCTTCGTCTAATATCAAAGCGAAGGAGCCAAACTCGAGAAAAGTTTGATGTGGAAAAGAAAATGTCCTAATATTCATTTATCTTTTGTTATAACATATATCCACTTACCACTTTATATTCTAAAAATGCTTGATGAAAGAACATTTAGCCTTACTGTAAAGGAAATGAAATAAGATGCACATATTTAACGTGAAGTAGCCAATCGACTAATTTATATAAAAATAAATATTATATTAAAACCGATACTCTATATGATAGGGAAACTGAAGAATTTAATAATTAATATTTGAGATTAAAGTTTTATAAGTTATCTGATTAGTCAATGGAAGACTATTCTATCATGTAAAGTTAATCCTTTTGTACAAAACGCTTTTAGCAATTATCAAACATAATGATAAATTTCTGTTAAGATAGAAACTTAATTATTATAATTTAGTAAGTAATGGAGCGCATGAATTGTCATAAAAATAGATGTATCTGAAATACAATCCATTTTAGCATTATTATCATGTACAGCAGAATTCTATAATATAATGATTTATGAAATGTAGCATTATAACACATAACAGTGTTAACATTAAATATTACGTAATAATGTCACATATATAATTTATAATCATATCTGAATCTTCACAGGTTACCGCGCGCGTGAACATTATTAGCTTAAATGTAATTTAAGTAAATTATACACGATTCTCATTATATTTTTACAACGTATTGCATTTTAATGAATAATTTATTATTTAACAAGAATTAATGTGCTGCCAAAATAAGCAATGAAAAATTTCCTGATCATTAAAAATAATACCACTCAGAGTTAAAAATTATATTTCCATAAAGTTTACTAACGTTTTTTTTAGATTTTTATAGAGAGAATTTAAAAAAAAATTCTAAATGAGTGGAAGTTGTGTTTATAGAATAAGAACATAATTAGTTCACGAGAATCTAGTTGGTTCTTTCATTGTTACATTTAATATTTTTATGAAGTAGTCTGCTTCTAACACTGCTAAATATAATATTTATTTTTAAATAATCGAAGAAAGACGAAGAATATGGAACTTGAAAAGGATGTCAGAATTCGCAATTAGAAAGCATTTAGCGCGTCAAAAGCAGCTAATAAGTTATATGTTTTAGCCTTGAACATGTATTTTGGCCGAAGCGTTACTTTCTTGTTTTTGTATTCTTTTTATGCATTTGAAGCATATTGCCATCGAATTAACACAATTAAAACTCTAATATTTAAATTTGACAGCGTAATGGCAACATCTTACTGAAGAAGGGAAGCAGATGTAACATTTCTCTTTAAAAGCTGTTTTTCAAAGAATACAAAAAGACAATTTAAATAATGGCTTGAAAAATCTAACTTTTTCTCTCCATTTAAAATATAATCATTGTGCCTCTTCAATATCGTCAGTGTTGAAGAAAGATGATTTTTCTTAAAAGCAAAAACCGAAGCTTTTAAGCGTGCGTGTTTACTTCGTCATGGCAACTATGATACAAGATTAGTCATTCCTGTTTGATAGGCTCGAAAGGGGGAGTTACCATTAATGGGAAGACCCATATCTATGAATCATGCCCTAAATACAAACTGAGACACCTTTCCCTCTTTGTTTATCAAAAATAGAAATTACTGTTCCAATTTTAAGTTTATTATACTTTAAAAGAACTAATAAAAAAATCATTGAATTTAATGGATGTATATCTTTTCGGTGAAAAAACTTGGCAGCACATAGCCATTAATGTTATGACAATTTATGTACTTCAAGATTTAAAAATCGGAAATAATAAAACATAAAGTCCCATTTAAAGTCAAACTCATAAAATTAAATTATGCTTATTATCGTTCAAGCTATTATATTAAAATGTGATTCAAATAAAATTTTGACATCGACGGATATTATAACAGAAATATGTTTATGAAGTATGACCTTTGAAGTTAATATAATTCAACATCAATTTTTGAAATACTATTTGTTTTTTTATATCAAATTAAGTTGTCTGAAATCTATGACACTAGAAGTAAATCATATTTCGAGAAAGAGAGCAATTGATTATATCAAAGAATTGGCAACAGTTATGATCATCAGTGGGAAAAATATTAAAACGTTTTTCTGAATTTCACTTGGTGTGTGTGTGTGTGTGTGTGTCATCAAATTTTCGATCGTTAATTTAACCAACTTCCCATCAAGCTAGAAATCTGAAACCTTGGGAATCGTTCTCACTAGCCTAACAATACGATATTTGGACATTTGCGACAAGTTTTAGCTAGTATTTTCTTCAATAATGCAGTTTATCCCAACCACTTGGCGCGATTTCAAAAATTGGCATCAAACTTGGCGATTTTTTTGTTTGGCTGAACGTTAAGTCCGTAAAACGGACCAGGGTAGCCACATTTGGCAAAATACTGCCAAATAATTCTTGTCGCCAAGAGTGATTGGGTTAAACTGCATTCCAACCATTTAATTTACCGAATTAATTAATTAATTTTAGTTACTTTTAACGTTTTTATGTATTTCACTTGGTTCGTGTTTCTGTGTGTGTGTGTGTATCATCAAATTTTCTATCGTTAAATTAACCAACTTCCCATCAAGCTAGAGTTCTGAAATTTCGGGAACCGTTCTTACTTGCCTAACAATGCAATATTTAGATATTTGCGACCAGTTTTAACTAATATTTCAATAATCTTTCTTAATAAATTTTGCCACTATATAAAAACGTTGTTTTTAAAAACGTTGGTTTTTATCTCGAATTTTGTATTTATCAAGACGATATTAAACATTTAAGAAACTCAAAGAATGTTTATTTAACTATTATCAGATGAAATTCTTAGGATTTTCTAAGAATAATTTTACTGCACATTAAAATATGCCGTGCCTAAGAATAAAATACACATAAAAGTGCTATATTGCTCATTTTATCTCATTAAAATTCAATCCTTTGCATTGAAAACTTTGTATTAGCGTAGATACGTGAAAAAAAAAATAGTCTGACTTACTTTACTTTTCTTCAATGACTTATTCTCAAATTGTTATACCATTTTTCAATAAAAAAAAACTTCGTTTTTTTTTTTTTATTCGTTTGTAGAATTTACGAGTCATCCAGAGGAATAATTTACTTTCTGTTATCTGAATATAAATTCCAGGGATATTTTTTTTCATAATCTGATTTTCACGCGTTGAAGCAAAAATAGAACTTTTTTTTATATCAGTTTGAATTTAAATATGATTCTTCACCTTTTTTTTCCCACTCATATTTTTATTTCTTCGAAATCTTGGCCACATAAGAGATGAAACACATCTGCACGCCTCCAGGATTGTAGCAGGTGTGAAAATAGATCGATAACAGTTTTCAGAATGTTATCACGTACTCGTGATCGTACCATTTTCGAATTCGTACTCCCCTCCCCCCTTCCAGATACCAAAATTGTGCTTCCAGTTGAGAGTACAGGTGAATCATTTTGCATGGAAATGTTTGTATTGACAGGAGAACAAACATTCCGCAAGTGGAAAAAGCCATTTATACCCCACGGACTCGAGAATCTGGAAAGCAGAATCGTGGGCGACTCTAATTCGAAATTAGAAAAAAACATCAATAGATTACGTGATTCTGGAAATTCCGTACAATAATTCGTTTTCATCGGTATTTCTGTTCGAGGATTTGCATCTGCTTTGAGTAAATTTAAAATCATGATTTCAGGTGGAAAGAAAAAAAATTGTTAAGAAAATCAGCTGTAGAGTAGAATAAATAATGTACAAATAGTGTATAAAGCATATAAAAATCTTTTCCATTGGAAACAGCTTTACTTAAGGACGGAAAGACAAAATATTTTTCCCCTTCATGTCCCTGATTTAAAATCTGTCAGAAAGGGAAATTTTATATCACCTACATATCACAGAGCGTGAATTTTATGAAAAGGTGCCGGAGGTGACTTGAAACTATTCTGTTGTCAATAGGATATGAGAATAATTATCGATGTATGGATTATGAGGAAGATACATAGTTAACTTTGAATCACTATACAATCATTTAATATGTTTGTCCGAAAGATAAGCTGTTTTCTTTCATTCCTGTACTCAAAACTAAATATAAATGAAAAATATTCTTACAACTGATGAATTTTTACCTTATTTACCAACATTTTGTTTGTAAATTATTTTTTAAAGATATTTATAACATTGCATATAAAAATATTCCTACATGTAATGACAATTTTTACCAATAGTGGATTATATTAAGGTACTCATATAAAATTAATAATACATTCAATATAGTTTTTAACTCTAAATAAACGAGCTTACGCATTATTGAATCAATGAGTCTTTTACGATAAAATGACGTTAAACATTCTTAATGATTCTCAAATTTAACAATTTTAAATGTTCTTTATTTAATCTTTTAATTCTTGTTTATTTGTTTGGGAATTTTCTTATATTATATAAGTTTTAAGAATTTTAAACAAATTAACCGAGTGTATTGCTTTTAATACTTTGCTGAGTTAAAATGATTTAACATTCTCATTAAAAAGGTGTAGAATGTATTAGAATCGATGCATGTCAATGCTGTTGAAGATGCTATTTGTGTTTATCATTTTTCATTATTTTTAAATATTTTGAAATTCTATTAATACATAGTTTTTGACCATTGGACATTCCATATCAAAACGTCTTAAACCTCCAAGAATGATGGTTTATTTAGTTAGACTTGTGCTAGTTACATAAACGTAAACATGCAAAAAAAATTTCTGCCAGGTCTCTTCTTAAATACTTAAATGATTAAGTGAGTGAATTTGTAAAGTTCTTATATGTTGGTTGTTTCATTCAATATAATTTTATTCTATTTGCAATCGATTACATTTCCTTCAATAGACCCCATGTTCATTTCCCAAAGTTATTTTATGCAAATATATTAGATATGAACTGAACTGAATGACCAATTTTAATATAAAAGACTTTTCTCTAAAGCAATCGAAAGGGAAGGTTAAAAGAGTATATAAAAAGATGGTGCGAGTTAATACTATGAGTAGAATATGTATTTTCATTTTATTTTTTGATACCTGACTCATAATTTAAAGTGAGAACTTGGTTTGCGCATTAGAATTTAGTCATTGTTCGCGTATCTATGTAGTTGCAACCTGGAATGCCAAGTATCCTTCACAAGAGGGATTTGACCTGTGTCCCGCGAAAGCATTTAAATGCCCCGGAGATAGAAAATTAATAGGTTTAGTCAGTAAAATAATAATAAAAAAAAAGTGCTGTAAAAGTAATGGATGCTTTGTTATGAAATATACTTCTTTCCTAATATGTATGAATTTCGATCTGTGGTGGGTAATTTGAATGCTAATGGTTACAGGGCGTGTTAGGTTTAATCAGTCAAGTTATTAATGTTAAGTAATTTTAGGATAACCATTATAAATAAAATTTCAATTCGATTATTGCTTCTTTTATTACATAATTTTTTAAAACCAAAATGAAATTTAGAAATTAAAAATGTTTTGTGAAAACTGTTAATTGTGAAAAACTATCTTGAGAAAAATTCCCGTAAATTTTTATTATTTTTATCCTGTGAAACCTAATTTTTAATCTGGAAATTCTTTTGGAAATTAAATTTTTAGTTGATTCGTTTTCTTCCCACTGTTTAGTTTATCATTTATTCTCTCTGAAGAAGAAGTTTACTTTTATAAGAAGAAGTTTACTTTTATTATACCTCTCAAGTTGAGAATCTATGAAGTATTTATTTTATTGTTTGCCTTTTCATTCTTTGATTGTTCACAGTATTGGTAATCCGAATCCTTATCACTTTGTTGTTGATTCAAAAAAATGGCCAAATTCTGTAAATAATGATTTAAAACTTAGAATATTTTTTAATCTGCTTAAATAAACTAATGAATCAATTAAACAGAATTTTTTTCTTCTGTAATTTCGTAGAATGTACTAATTTTAGCATCATTTTTTTTTAATTATATAATGATTATTTCGATTTCTTTTAAATGCCTTTCTTTCTTTTTCGATATTTTTTTTATTTCTGTCATTCGTATTTGCTGTATCTTACAGATTCTTGTCAAAAAAATTATGAGGGCTCAGAAGTTTAGTTCGATTTGATGTGCTTGTTCCAATCTATACGGTGATTAATCAGAAAAATATTCGATTTTGATATCGGGAATAGATTTCCAATACCGAAATTAAAAAAACTCACGAGCATTTAATGATTTTCTCTTTGCTTTGGTAAAACAATCTTTTGAAAAATCATTTTTGATTGATTGCTTCGACCGAAGTTACTTTGATTTAAACCACCTTACTGCAGCTCTTTCCATAAAAAAAATTGATAGAAACAGAAATATAAAAGAAGGGGAAATACAATGAAAATGTCAGAGACGCATGAGGGATATTAAACACACTTGCCCTCAACTCATTACATTTCGATAAGCATGGCATAAAAAAGGAAACTGTGCTGAAAAATTGTATCGCATAACCATTAAATCAAAAACCATCATTGATCTTTAATAACATGGAAGCTTCTGTTTTCTTTGGCATCATTTGTAAGCTTCTCTGTCGTTTTGAAATAATAAGGTATTATTTCGTGCTGAAACTAATTTTTTTTTAAATTAATGCTTAATGAAGAATAGTTATGCTGAAAAGATTCAGCGTTTTTGTTTTGGTTTCATGTGAAACTAACTTCATTTAACATTGGAATGTAGGATTCAAATCGACTTTTTTAGCAATAAAATACTTTGATATTAATATGATAATTTTACTTCACTGAGATATAGAAATAGTTCAATCCAGAATTTTTCCTGCGTAATGTAAGTTTCAAATCTCGTCTCAAATTTTATATGCAGAAAACGTAAAATTTATAGATAGTTTTTAAATTTAAAGCATTCATTTTTAAAAATATGTATGTACTTTATAAACTGTTGAGTCTATATAAAAATTAGATATTTTTCAATCAGACAAAATATGTTTATTAAAGATTTTTCGGACGTCTTATTTTTCCGTCGCAGTCAATACGCCTCGTAATTTTAACTCATGGTTAGATAACGAGATCGACACCTGAATTTGCACCCCACTCTCCACATCCAACCTGAGGGCTTTGTGCTCAAACAGATTTAATGTGTACCATCCCGTTACACGATGTACGAAACCTTATTAGGCTGGTTTTCGAATAAGAGTTTATTATTCTAAAAGTCAGATTACGTAGATTACTGTAACGACCAAACTACTCTGCCAAAGTTTTTTCAGTTAGATGTTTATTCTCTAAAAATAGGAAGAATCGATGATATATTTCTGCTGGATTGTGCCAATTGTAATGAGTTAAAAGCCAAAATAATTATAGAATCTATTTGATGAAAAGAAGTGAACTAAGGACTGCGCGTGAAATGGAAAATAAATCTGTTTTAAAATGTGGTACCACATAATTGATAGATTGATTTATATGTATCGTGTTTGTGAGATTTGATGTGGCCGCTGTAGCCTAGTGATCATTGTCTTTGTCGTGGATTCGAGCCCTGGTGTCACTGAAAACCCACCGTGTAACGGGGCAGATGCACATTACATCTGGTTGAGGCCTCCAGTCCAGGGGTTGTGTGTAGAAAATTTGAAGTGCGCATGTGCTCTCATTCAGAGCATTCAATGTCATCGCTTGCCCCAACATCTCACCGGGTTTTATAATGTTTCAAAACATTCGATTCAATTTGCCACATAAAATTTTCAATCAACACAAACAAAAAACTCACAGTTAAAATTTTTATAATACGCATAGAAACTCATTTATTTAAAAGCATTTCTTCACAAATACAATAATGTTTAATTATTCGATGAAATAATACAAATTTTTGTGATAGATGTTTTATAATATGCTGAGGAAGTTTTCATTTCCGCTAATTATTAACCTTTTATCCTTTCCTGGCTATATATCAGTTATTCTGCCTAATGACCATTGGCAAATTATCTTTTTTTATAATGACCCAGAATTTTTTCAAAATTGATTAACAGTTTATATAAAACACGATTATTGAAATTCTGTCATCAATAAGCCGCTCCTACTCTTGACGAACCCAATATGCTGATGTATATATTCAACTCATAAACACATTTTTAACCCTGATTTATCTCACTCTCAAAAACACTGGGATGCAGCTGTCATGTGTATAAAATTAGAAGTGCGCATGTGCACTCATTTGAAGGCTTGCAATGCCATTTTGATCAACTTTTTTTCCATCATCATTTTCTAACTTAAATAATTATAGAATTCGATGAACTAGACACATTAGTGAGACTAAAAATTAAATAACTCATTTTTTTCAACTAAGTAAATTATTTATTCACAGTTCGTGAAGTAAAACAAAAATAGAAAATAAAATTCAGAGGTAAATTGAAATAACAATAAATGACCTAACGAAAGTGGAAGATATACAACTTGCAGCTAAATTAATTAGCAAATTAGCAATTAGCTCCACATTCGAATTCGATTCATTCTGCGTGTCAGTTTCTCACACAATTGGGATTAGTAAAACTTTCAATGGATGAAGAATCTAGTGAAAGTTAATCTTCCCAGTTCTCAACCTTAATCGCTTCTTTGGGCTATATCTAAGAAAGACACAAAACACAAACTAAAAAACTGTATTTCACTTCCATTCTCAACATAATTTCAGAAACAACTTAAGGAAATGAACATGGGTCCTTTAAAGTATTTTAATCGATAGAGCAAAACAAATCACATTGAATTAATCAATAGAAATA
Organism: Nephila pilipes; assembly: GCA_019974015.1. NCBI lineage: Eukaryota > Metazoa > Arthropoda > Arachnida > Araneae > Nephilidae > Nephila > Nephila pilipes. The sequence goes on along the minus strand of BMAW01099477.1, from coordinate 577,216 downwards.
AAAGAGAACCTAACAAGTTATTTATTCAATCTTAGGCTGAAAGAAAATATGTCACCAGATTTTTCTACTTTGGGAAAATTCAATTTTTCCTTAAGTCTCAAAAGCAAATTAAGATATCGTTCGTCTGGTCCCTTTATTGGAAACGAAATGTTCACATTACTCTATATAATATTAAATACTTTCTCGCTTACGTTTTTTATTGTAAATCACTGGAGCGTCAACAATTACTACTCGAAACCACAGCTAATGGATTATTTATTGGAGATATTTTTTTAAAGTATCATTATCGCCATCCATTTTTTATATCACCCTCATACCTTTTCCGAAATTCCAAGCAAATAGTGCTTGTTCGGTAATTTTTCTTTAACCTAGAAGTATTTTTTTTTAAATTTTTGTCAGGCTGATTGGTGGTTTACATTTCTTCAGAATTATGGTAGCTCTTCAATTAAACAAAAGGAAGGAGAGGAAAAAATGAGAGGAAAGTTCTCTTATCGAGCAAAGAATTGCTTTTTTTTTGTTTATATTTTATTTTTTCTCGTCTTTCATTAGATTTTTTTTTGTTTGAATTGCATTCGATCTCTGTCAAGAAGGAGCTTGTGAGTCTTTTATCTTATTTTTTTCCTAGTTGTTTTTTTTATATATATAATTCTTTACGATGATGCGTATTTTTACGAATTTTTATTTCTGTTCCGTAATTAGTCAAGTGAAGTGTCTTACTTGCCATTACATTTGATCGAAATGTCCGTAAACAAATGAACAATTTAATTTTTTTGTGATGATACTCTGAAAAAGAATGAGAAAAACTAACATTTTTATGTCATCTTTATTATCGTGAATAACTTTTATGTACTTTAGAATTTAATCAATCTCTTACAAATTGAGCTAAAAATTATTTTATAATTTAAATGATGAAAATATCGATTTCCATGAATTTTATTTTAGTAAGTTCATTTAGTGAAATATTTTATTTTGTGCACATACAAAATTGCTACTTACAAATTAATGCTACTTACTTATGTATACATATATATATATATATATATATATATATATGTGTGTGTGTGTGTGTGTGTTTAATAATATTTTTGTTCTCTAATTAAATTAGTATTTGCTTAAAAATATTTATTTCAGTTTGTATTGTTTTTTTACGGAATTGCTTTTTATGATTTTGATATTGTTTTTAATTTCTTTTCAAATGTATGTATAATGTATCATGTTGATAGGGATAGTTTGGCCAGTAGTTTTGGAATAATCCATCCTAACAGTACAAAACTTGTGTTAGAACTTTAACTATATTTTCCAAATTTTTTTCTTCAAATTTTTGGTTTTATACGTTATACATTTTTTGTACATTTTCTTGCATTTGTCTATTTTTTTCATTTCCTTTACTTTCTTTTGAATTTTGTGTACTTTTTCTTTTGTAGTTGACTTTGAACAGGGTATTTCCATTTACTTTTCTATTTACAATTTTTATCTGTATTTTTAATGGTTTAATATATGTCTATTACTCAAAATATTTAAATTTACAGAATTTGATGCATTGCATAAAATTTATTATCAGAGTTTAAAGTGAATGTAACAATTCTTGTTCAAGTAACTGTTTCGAAAATAACAAATAAATAAATTTCTAAAATGATTATATTTTAATTTTCATTGCATGTGTTATTTATAAAAAATGTGTTTGTTTATAACAATAAAATTTCGCTTATCAACAGGTGTCTGATGGATCAAGCTTTGTTTTGTAGTTATTTTCTTTTGTAAGTTTATACAAAAAAAGAGAGAGAGACTAAACAATTTGTTGACATAAAGAGTTATTTGTGTAATGAATAAACTAATGTCTTTGTTAAGTATCATTCAATAAAATAATTATTCCAATTAAAATCCTCATTCTGATGTTATAATGAATCGCTTATAATCTTAATCATCTTTTATGTTCCACACTATTCACAAAGACGTAATTTTATCGAAAAAGAAATATATAGTTTCCGAGATTTATAATACAATTTTCAATAGAATCATGTCAAATATTACAGCTGTTCTCTTTGATATTTCTTATACATTGAAACACAATTTTTTAGAGAATATTAGAGCTGTGAATGGGAATAAATCTCATAATCTCACTTTTCGAATGGAAATGCTGAAAATAATGTTATAGATGTCTTATTTATTTCTAAAAAGACAGCAGCCATTTCGTAAAAAATACGTAATTTTGTCGCTGAAGAATTTGAGGTAGTTACTAATTTATTTAAGATGTTTTAAGATGATATTTAGGATGTTTTTATCGTTGAGCTGTGGGAAACGAGACATCGACAACTAACTTTGTGTAGTCCATAAGAACTTTATTATAATTTTATGAATTATATTCACACTTTTCGAATTAGTGAATTGTTATTGCCCCGTTTGAAAATTCATTTGTATATAATGATTTACGTGTCTTCCTAGAAAAAATATTTTATTCTGTATAACTGTATCTTATTTCTTACTAATGAACCATGATGTCCAAGAAAATGCATATTTATTTTGTTGCTTCCCAAGACACATATCCGTGCCTTCTTTTACATCTTCACTATGATATAACTAAACAAATACGCCTGCTCTACCTAACCTACTGAGTCATCATCATCACATAGAATTGCTTCAAGAGAAGGAAATCATGATGTTCCGGACTCGGATCTACCTTTCTTTCAAGAAAATTCGTCAATACCATCCCAGACAAAAGCTTTTATACGATTCCTTTCACTATACTTCCTGTCCTCATCTGCTTTTACTCCAAGTTCCTGGGGACATTATTCTTTTTTTCTCTTTCTTTTTTGTCTTTATACCGAGCTCCATACCTTTGCTGTGATATCCCCCTTCTCTTCATTTCCTGGAGAGCGTCATTAACAGTTGATGAAGGTCTGTGTCGCCTTCAGAAATAATCAAGATAAATCCAAGGATAGATCTCACTGGAGAAAAACAGGTGACAAGCCATCTCCCTCTGTATCAATAAGACATGCCCTAAAGGACGAAGAAAAGTATGACTTAATACTTTACGGCAAAATTTTTGTTTCCTGTCATTGGGAGCCACTTGACTCTTTTCGAATATTGACTTGTATCGCTCGAAAAAAAGTAGACTTTGTAAATTTTTTTTTTTGAAAGTTTCTTCTTGTTTTTAAAGTTAGTTATTCTTTTTCTCTTTCACCTTAATTTTTTTTTCTTTTTTTAAAGTTTCTGAGTGTGCGAATGCTATTTCATTTGATTCGAAAATAATTTGATTTCGGAAAGCTAAAAGCTTTTCAAGATACGATCGTAGTACAGGATCGTTGCTGCGATTCGTAGTATTAAAAATTCAGTACTTGATCAAAAGAGCTTAATATGTCATTACCTTCGATTAATGGAATGTTCTTTCTTTTTATTAAGCATTAAATAAATTTCTTACATTTTGTTGCAGTAGATTTTAATCTCAGGAAGATTTTAATTTTAAAAAGGCGTAATTTATTCGAATCGCAAGCGCATTGAGTGTTTTCTCAAAAATATAGGAGAAAAGGCATACACATCTGCAATAAATCTTATCATTAATAAATTCAAGTTGAAAATATTAATTTTATGTACAGATTTTTATTTAATTCTTTACTGGTTCATTAATTATATTTTGTCAAAAATTCGGCATAGACGAGAAATATTTTGTCATAGCAGGTTTCAAAACTATTATTTTAAATTCTCATACATAAAACATGATGTATATATGTGTACTTTATTTGTCGAGAAATTATTCCCCCCCCCCCTTAATTGTTGTATTTTTTGAATGAATCATACATACAGTTGCAAAAAATTTTATTTGGAATCCAACGACCCAAGCAAAAATTAATTCTAGAGAATTAAAGATCGATGGTCTCTAAATTCGCTAGAATAACAGAACACTGGCAAATATCTACATTTGAGATTGAATTCCGTAAGAATCTTTTGCCACAAACTGTTCAGTTTTCTCCTTTTTCAAGTAAATTCCTTTACGTGTCATTTCCTGGAAGTACGTTGTCAAACATTATACCGAAAGAAATAGACATCAAATGTACATTTCACTCTCCATTAACTCTTCTTTTGGATCGAATAAGTTACTTGTGAAAGAAGTAAAATTCCATGCCAAAAGTATTCTTTGTTCTGGTGAATCCCATAAACTTATTGGCTTTCGTAATTTGCTTCAATAAATCTGCTTTAATATCTAATTATTGTAAAATATGATCTACCTTATCAGTGATGGACTATGAAGGGAAGCATTACTGTCCCTTACTTTTTAAATAGAAAAATTTTCATTTTTAAAATTATCGATGACTATATTTTGTTCGTAAATAAGGGACAGATGGATCTAAAATTTAATTCAATATTATTTATAATGTGATGATAGTTACAGAAATGAGGATTCTGAAGAACAAATTCTTTTTGAATTGTTTATCGCTGTACTGATGCTTCTTTAGCACAATTTAATTGAATACCAGTTTCGTTCACGACAGGTTTTATCCTTTGTAGCTCAAACCTTATCAAATTGCTCTTGGTGTTAAATTCTGGATTATAAAGGTAAGTGGAATGGATTTTAAAAATCTTTACATGTTTATTTCTATGTAAAGAATTTTGAAAATCCACATCATTTCAATATCTTGGAGATAAGTTCATGTTTTCAAAAAAGCAATGTATCCTGGAGCATGTGTGTTCCCTCTAACTATCAAGAAAAGACTTTTAAAACTTACTTCATGGCCGTATCCAAATTGTTTAATTATTTACTTTCTCTTAGCAAGCCAAAGGGAAAAAATACTTCAAATATTTTGATAATTACAAAAGAAATATCGGCCTTACAACTGTCCTTAAAATATGTTTTACTTGACCTGCGTCCATTAAATTTTCCATTTTAGAATTTCTGTTCACACATAAATTACAATAATACTCCAATAAGGTTGGCTAAAAGATCAGAGAAGTTAAAAAGTAATACAACTTAAAATATGCTTATTAAAAAATTAAGATTAATTGTGAAATTGAGATTGATTAAAATATGATATAGTAAAAATAAATTTAGTTAAAAGTACAAAATAGATTCAAAAAGCAGCAATATTCATTCAAAAATTAGGTAAATAAAATAAGACGGATTCAAAAATTAGGTAAATTTAAAAAGTATAACATTAGCTCAAAAATTAGATTATTTGAAGAAACAGAATAGAATAAAGCATTTATTTTTCTCGTGTAACTTTTCTTTCTGTTCGTAGAAATCCATAATAAAAGTTTATTTTAAAAGTGAAACATTTTAACAAGCAGCAAAAACAACGTTACAAAAAAATAGACACATTTACTTGGTTGGTATTCGCAAAAATATATATGTGTAATGTAAAATTCAATTCTTAAAATACTGTTGTACTTAATTTTTCTGAGCATCTAACTTTAAAGGCAGAAGTATTTTAAAAAATGACTATAGTGTTAGTTTTAAAACTGATAGAGTAAGTTACAGATGTTTCTAACATAACAGTAAATCTTTAAAAAAAAAACAGAGTAAAATAAAAATAAAATGCGGAAAAAAATCAACTAGTTTTTGTAATTGCAGCTCTTCTTTTACAACTTGCAGTTCGGAATTCTAGCCTAATTCCTTCAGAACATGTCATAATTTGCATAATTTATATTTTCAAAGAAATAACTTGGATACCGATGCTTTGTACTATATGGTATTGAATGGGGGAAAACCCAATTTTTTATTATTCAGAAGTTTAAAGAATTAAGAAAATTGAGAAAAATTATACTATTAAAAAGTCGCTACAATATCATAATCAAATAATATTATTTTCATTATGCTTAGAAAAAAAATTAATCCTCTTAAGATTGGATTTTCTTATAAGTTTTGAAAAAAAACATGAATAAAAAATTAATTATATTCATTTATATATCGTTTACGCATAGTTAAATCTTTGTGATTTTTAGATATCCTGCATAAAAATCTAGGTTATATTATTTTGAATCCACTAAAATACACGCGTTTACAATAATTAAAAAAGAAAATTTCTATCCACGAACTACACCCGTCTACTGATGTTATTTTAAGTAAATTCTGAAAAACTAAAATTTTGCAAGCGTGTTAGTGAAATGACCATTAAAGTACCTCCGATATTCAAAGGAAACAAAATTAAAACTGAAAATTTCTCTTTGTATTTATCCCCCTTTTGAATGTATTTTAATGAATTCAAATAAATACAATTATCTAAAATCGAATACTACAATTAGAAATAATTTAGTATGCTTTTTTGCATTGGAGCCAGGTTTTTACTTTATCTATAGATGAGAATTGCAGCGCACTAATTTTTTTTTGTTCCAATCCTTTTTTATTTTGTTAAATTCCCTGATTAACGATATTTAATGTGAACTCAATAAAAGGAATCTTATTTTTTTTAATGTTCATTATAAAAAAATTGAGTTTTTCCTCCGAGCCTTAACATATTTATTACATATTTTGCTGCAAGATTCAATGCACAAATTGTATTAACTGCATAAGATTACTATCTTTTGCAACGCTACTGCTATTCCTTATTTTATATCAGTTGTTGAATCTGATTTATGTTATATAAATGCCCTTTTTTCTAATTCTTATTTCTGCACTCACATTATCTTTTTACGATAGCTTTAACTTAATTTTGTTCAACAAATTACGTTTTAGAACGATAGTTGTAACTTATTAACCTCCTGAACATATTTTTATGAATTAAATTGCATGGAATTTTTCGTAGACGTTCCTGTATTAACTTCCTGAAATCCGAGGCAAACAAGAATATTTCTGTTTTTAAGTTACTGAGAAGATTATCTGAACATGTGATAAATTTTCCACTAATGCAATTACGCCATTAAAAGGCTTCAAAAAGTAACACATGTCTTCCTTAATTTTGCCTCTTTAGTAACTTAATTTTCCGTCCCGAATCTTAACTTTTAATGGAAGACTGTTGATAGAATAATGGATTCGTCATTGATTGGTAGTGAGTTCTAGTTTTATATCGATATGAAGTAGATTATTACATACTTCAGATATGCTATGGATCAGAATATTATTTTGGAGTTTCGTTTCATTTTTATTAACGTCTCACTAGAAGCAACACGAGGGATATTTATGACGGACCTAATAATTTTGAACCTCGGTCGAGTGTCGAGGACGACATCTGAGCTGGCACACACACACCCATCCTAATTTCCATACCACGCCAACTGGAGGACTTTGGTTTCTGACAGGTTTAATATGTATCGGCCCCGGCTACACGGATATTATTTTGAAAGAATTTCTTAATGAATGGAATTTTTGGACTGTAAATGAAAAATACAGTAAGGAACATGATCGATTCATCTGCAATTGTAATGCGTTGCTAAGAGTTTTAAAAAACAGTTTAGGGTAACATCACAATTATTTTATGTGTTTTACTCCTCGTGGTGTATAAAAATTGAAACCAAATTTTAAAGAAAATACTTTTTGACGGCCTTAAAAATAAAAATGGATTTTCTTAAAAATTGTTTTAAAACTCTGTGTAATATGACCCTGTTTTTTTTTTCAATATTTCTGTTGGAATAAGAATATGTAATGCACATCGGTTAAAAAAAATATTTTACTTAATTTTAGGGATAATAGCCTCTGTTGCTCTAAATCCCACAAAAACTAATCAATCAATTACTTAGTTTTGATATAATTTTTAAATCAGTATATTCATAGCTTTAAGAGAAATTTTATTTTAAAAGCAAAACGTTTCATACGCAAGCGTGACTACAGCACGCACAAATTGCGACTCATTTTATCTGCACATTTTCTCAAAAATATATTCTACGTTCAGAAACTCAACTACTTCAGTCAATTACACCTTGGTCACGTCTAAGCTTTCAATCAGGAACCCATGCTTCAGAACTCTTTCCGCCAGTTCCTGAAAGTGGAAATGAAAATAATCGACACCAACCCGAGCAGAAATGTGTCTTCTAATGGGGTTAAAATTGTCTCTTTAACTGGTCCCGGCTCTTTTAACACAACGCTTTGGGGATTCCGGAGGTGTTTTCTTGCGCAGCACATATTAGTGAGCTCATAGTGGAACTTGTCAATTAGGTCATGGTGCTGTTCTGTCAAGATCGGAGCTGGAACAGGAAGACTGAGCTAATTTCAGCGTTTGTTTTCTGCACTGAATAATAATATGGAGCAGTGAATTAATGATGCATCTTCCGCGAATCCTTTTTTATTTTTCACAGAAAAGGAGTGAGAGAGTTGCGTGGACACTGGAAGCGAAGGTAGAGATTTTCTCTGGTCTAGATTTGGAAAACGGATATAAGTACTCGATGCGTCGACTTACTTATTGATCTCTTTGATTGATTATTCTGATGGGATATAGAGCAACTAAGGCTATTATCCCCTTTAAAATATTCTTCTAATTCGATAGATATCGAAATATTTCATCTTCTGCAAGAATGTTCTAAACACCAGTTTATTAGCTACTGCAATTTCCAAAAGCTCTTTGAAAGTGATATTGCGCTGTGGGTCTATTTTGAGTATATTCCAGAGATGATTTCTATGAGACGCGTATTCATTACAAATCAAAAGAATGTGTTCCAAACTGTTGACATGGTTACAGTTAGTTATGATTATTTTGTTGAAGATTCGAGTGTCTTTCTCTCTTCTACTTTTACTGTTCTCTGAACACTGTTATTGAAAATCGCGAATAATCAATTAGATTTCGAATGGATCGACTAATTTTGAACAAAAAAGGTGAGTTGTCTTGTAAAGAAAATAGCTCATATATTTTCAAAATGTATTAACCTAGTTTAGTTTTTATTAACGTCGCACTAGAAGCAACACGAGGGCTATTGGCAATAGACCTCGTAATTTTGATCCACGGTCAAGTGACGAGGACGACACCTGAGCTGGCACCCCCCTCTTCTAACATCCACACCACACCAACGGGAGGACTTTGGACTCCGAACAGATTTAACGTGCATCAACCCCGGCTACACGGCGGGTCTTTAGTGGCCAAGGATCGAACCCGCGACTGAACGAAAACCACCGGCTGCGAGTCCACGACCTTGACCACTAGGCTACCGTGGCCTATGTATTAACCTAGAGTTTATTATCTTATAAATAATAAATGAGAGCGGTAACCTAATGGTCATGGTCGCGAACTCGGGAGCCGGCGTTGTTTCCATAGATCGCAGGATTTGAGTCCTGATGTCATTAAAAATTCGCTGTGTTGCGGGGCTGATATACGTTAAATCTGTAGAGACTTCAAGTTTTCCCATTGGCATGGTGTGGAAATTAGGTTCTGTCTTTAGCTCAGGAATCACTTACGATGCTTAACCAGTTTCAAAATTATGAAATCCGTCGTCAATAACCCCCGTGTTGCACCTAAGTGCAATGTTAATAAACATTAAATGAATCAATTCACAGATAATGAAAATTTATAAACATATGGTTTATTAAATATGATTAAAAAGCGTAAGACCCATCGTGAACTAAATAATTTAATCTGAGATCAGCAATCGTTTAGTCGAGAGCTCGTCTTGCAAATTCAATTGAAATTCGACATTTGAAATGATAGTGATTGTGATAACTATTAAATTCGTTGCAAATTTTAAAACCTCGTGTTCACATGACACGGAAATTAAAAAAAAATAGATAGGTGATATCTCTGGGGTTAAGTTCTTCATCAGATCGTGAATCAAAACGTATTTGACTATTTTTTTGAGAGGAATAACGTTTGGGAGTTGGAAATGTTGGAATAAATAAAAATATTTTTGAGCTACAGTTATTACAATAGTATATAAAATATAGTTAATTATGTAGTCAATTAAAATTTATTAAATAAATGGTCAATGAATTTTTGTAAATAATTTTCAAATATTTTATAACTTTTAAATTTTATTTTATATCATTCTTAGCTTCAAATTCAGCTCAAATCATCCATCACTTCATAAATCATGAAAAAAAGTGATGGTTTTTTTTTTATTTAGCGTTATGCTCTTTCGGTAAATATCGTTTTAATGCGAAAAGTATTACATAAAACTTGCATGCAATTTCAAAAGTACTGTATAAAGTGTGAAAGTATTTAAAACAGTTTTTTTAAAAAAATTATTGGGTTATTATAACAAAGATATTTCATTTATTTCGTATTTTTAGAAAATTACACGTCGTTATATATATATATGTGTGTGTGTGTGTAAATCTATATATATATATATGTGTGTGTGTGTGTAAATCTATATATATATATATATATGTGTGTGTGTGTGTGTGTAAATCTAATTAGTTCTTGGAAAATAAAACCATTTTAATAATTATTCTCAAGTGATGTAATGTTTATGCTTGAGGTTCTTTCTATTAGATGACTCGTATTTCTCTTAATGTATACAAAGTGAAAATAAATGACGAAACTTGTTTCAGCAGTAAATCACAATGTTTTTTAATAACTGTAGACAGATATGACACACCACTATATTACGATACTGGTGTTATTATATCCTCCTTCGCTTTTATCTTACATTGATTTTGAAACACCTCATTACTTTTCATTTTGATTTTGAGTGGAAATTCTCATTCATTTGTTTCCTTGTTTTTCCTCAAGTTTTTCAATTTGTGAACCAAATTAAATTTTTATTGATTGATCACACCAACCATTCAACATTTAAAAATCAAACCATTGATTCATTATTTAATGCACAATCATTAATCTATTATTTAATAATCAAATATCATGTAAGAGAATAAATATTTCAGAAGCATTGAAAGTGCAATTAGGAAGAGCTAAACGGATGTAGTCTTTCCATGCATTCGGGCTTCGAAGCAGTTGGATTTCATTAAAACAATCCAATTAGTTATTTTTATATCAATCCAAAATTTCAATATTAAGTTTCATTGATTTATTTTGTTCATATATATTTTTTTTATTTTGCCTTCAACTTTACGAATAACGGAGGGGGGGGGGGAATAATCTTATTTAGAAAAAACGGTGGTCTTATGGCCGTTGAGTTGCAGCTTCCGAATTACTCGCATAGTGTGGTCTATTGGGTTATTTTGGCACAAACTTAAGTCGAAAAAACTAATCAAAGTACTTAATTATTTGAAATCTAAAGAAATTATTACATGCAATACATAATTTTACATTCGTAGTTTATTTAATTTCCGATTTAAGTTTCATTATTTTTTTTTATTTTTTTTGGAGGGGGGGATAATTCTTCATCTCGTACTTAAGCCCTTTTTTTCCCTCAAAACCTTGAAATTATATTTGCAAACTTATGCGTAATTCAACCTTATATTTATTTTTGAATATTTCTCAGATTTTTTATTTTTATTCATATCACTAAAGTTGACTATTTCTAAAGCTTATATTTATTAAAAACTTATTTAATAAAGTTTCCTTCGTCTAATGTTAGAAATTTTTATTTAGAACCATAACATTTAATATACATTTAATAATATGTGTAAATGTTAATGTAAGATTGTGTGGATATATACATATATCCATTATTCATACATACATACACACACAGATATATATATATATATATATATATATATATATTAGCATCTTTTGTATTTATAAACATTCAACAGATATATGTTGTTTTTCCCCTCTTGACGTGTAAAATCAAAAATGCTCTTTGAATCAAAGCACAGCAAACCAAACATGGAACACATTGTTTATGGGAAAAAAAATCAATTTATTCAATGAAAAATAAATAGCAGATTAAAATATTAAGTTCTTTATAGTAATAATGAAGTCAAAATATGACAAATATTAAAACATTTTTCAATGAGTAAAAATATTCCGAGCTTAAGAATTATCCTTTAATATTAGCCAAATACAAAACCCTAACGAGCAGAGAATAGCGATTGTGAAAATTTACTGACTTTTTATGACCGATACTTCGGTAAAAGTTTCATATAAAATCGGTATACTGGTAAGTTTCTATACAAAGGAATTCTTAAAACCATCAATATAAAATTAAAATTCGTAATAATACAATATTTTATTTGAATCTTGTATAGTGTGACAAAAGTAAATGAATATAAATTGTTTGCTGAACATGAGTAATATAAATTGAACTTAACACTTTTATGACAAATTATGCTACGCATGAATATAATTTTTTACAATTAACATATTAAAAATATCCAATTATATATGCGATATATTGTCAAAGTGTTAGAAAAATAAGCACTAACTTACGAAACATAACTAATTAACACTTTTGTCTTTTAATTGTGATCTAATTTTTGTATTGAAGGCATTGTGTGTGCTGAATTTTCGAAATTCGCAACATTTATTATTTCTGTTTTAACCTAACTGATATGTGTATTGTATTTTAACAATACACATATTTTAACCTAACTGATTATATTTTAACCTAACTGATATGTGTAACCATGGTATATGTATTGTTTTTTATTGCACGGATGTGAGCACTGAATCAATTATGCGATTTTATTTTTAATTGTGGTTTACTTGTTTTTATTAAAAATATTACAATCCTCATTTTTCCTTCTTATTTAGATCAGTATCGATGTGATGTGTTGTGATGTTTATTAATGTCGCACTGAGAAGCAATACGAGGGCTTTTGGCGACTGACCTCGTCATTTTGTAACACGGTACTGTAATGATGACGACACGTGAGCTGCGCCTCCCTCTCCAAATTTCCACACGACGCCATGGGAGAACTTAGAACCTTGAACATATTTAACGTGTATCAGCACCGCTACACAACGGGTCTTTCGTGCCATCAGGACTTGAGCCCAAGGTTCGAATAAGACAACACCAGCCTCGAGTCCATGGCCACTGGGTTAATGTGGCCTAGATCAGTATCGAAACGATGTTGAAAAACATCTGAATAAAAACAGTTCGTCGTTTTTTTGTTCGATACATCAAGGGTTCTTTGAATTCATTGCTCTGAGCTAATAAGTACAAAAAAGTGTTTTATAGCTAAGTAAATCGAATAGCTAAGTAAATTTACCGAATCACCGACGAAAACAATGCCGAATTACCGGTAGCAATTTCAGGCTAAAATTCATAATTTACCTGTAAACTGTCTTACTGGTAGTGCAATCCCTATCAAAGAATAAAAAATGTCTGGAATAAAACAAACCCAAAATATTAGGAAAGAGATTAATTGTGGTGCTTTCTTAGCTAAGATTTTAGGAAAACGTTGCGATGAATTTTAAAATATTTCTTAATCATACAAATGGTTTTGAAATATATTGAAAATAAAGGGATTTTGGACTGCATTAAATTAGCAAATTCAAATAATAAGCTATTAAACAGATGACCCATTAAAATACAGATAATACATTTGTACCTAAATACTTCACAGAATATACTGTTTCTGTTATAAATTACATTTTTTAATTTCTCCTATGTTGGAGAATAATCGTCGGAAATAATCATAGGGTTACTCCCCGGTATGACCTTTCTTCCGAATGTATTGTCGAGCCGCATGTATTGATTACGTGTTGCGTGCGTAAACCGTGGGCGTTGGCTAACTTAGGAACTTCACTTTCAGGGCGTTGTTTAAAGCTATGAGCATTTGCCTCGGTTTAGAAAAGGTCTCTTAATGCTAAAATGCCTAGTGTTTAGATTTAATGCGAATGCTACGGTTTTTTAAAGCGGAGGAAGGTATTGGTGATTTGGAAATAGAAAAGGAGTATCTTGTGAGATTTATGAAATTCGTTTAATAGCCCTACAATTTCTTTCCTTCTGTTTCTGAGATTTATTTTACACTCGGTGTTCCCTCGTTCATTAAAATCAAATTTATGAATAAATAATAAAAATACTTCGCTCTTTTAGTAATAAAACTCCATTTATATATACTATTTTTCGATTTTATTATTTTTTAATTACATTTTGCAGACATAAAAAGTCGAATATGGACCAATTTTTGTTTTACTCTGAAATGTTTCTTTTTCTTTATCATATGCAATACAAGTTTTAGTTCTCGATTCCTTCGATTTAAGCACGTTTTAAGAAGGAACAGCCGTATTTGTTGATTGATTATTAACGTCGCTCTTAGAAGCAATACGAGGAAAACTGGCGACGAATCTGGTAATTTTTTGAGCCACGGTCAAATGACGAGGACAACATCTGAAATGGCACCTGTTCTCCTAACTTCCACACCATGCCAGCCTGATGATTTTGAACCTTTATAAATTTCACGTGCATCAGATCCACTGCGCGGTAAGTCCTTAGTGGAATCGGGACTTGAAAAAGCGGCTTGACTGAAACTTCACGGACCACGAAATCACGACCACGACCATTGAGGTAATGAGGCCTTTATCTGTATAAAGAGATAATATTAAAATTGGATTCAAGGAGAAGGAATCGAAGAATCCATTGCTTTTTCCCCTCTGAAAGAATAAAAATGCCCAAGCGTTCCTAATACAATAATTACTGTTTTCAAGAATTTTGATTTCTATTTAGTCCTGTTTTTCCCAGTTCAAAATCCATTATTTTGCGAAATATTGTTGAATACATGTCTTGAATTCAAAAATTTTGTTGGCTCGTCTTGGCTGACTATATAATTATATATAAAGTCTTTTTAGTGCGTTAACAAATCAACATTTATAGAGAACAAATATTTCAGTCGGTATTGTGCATTAATTCCATTTATTCCTGTTTCCTCACGTACATATTAGTTTCATTTAATTCACGCTTTTAAAATAGTATGATTTAGATATAGAATCGAAGTTTTCAACCTATATATCTCAAAGCATATTTGGTAATTTATCAATTGGAGGTGAAAGTCAATGATACATGCAATCGTATTGATTTAATTTAGAGATACGCCAAATTAAACTTTCTGAAATATTCGTTCAATTCATTCATGAAACCAAAGATATTAAACCAAATATTTCAAAGCATTTTAATGTAATTTTACCGAGTACTTATAGAACTCCTATGAAATATGGAACTATAGGTATCTTTTATAAAGTAAAATATTACAATCAACTCAGGGCAAGTATTACATTTGAATTTCAACGACTGATTTTTTTATCTGAAATAAAAACCTTTAACTTGAGATATTTTGTATCGATACAATTCAATGAATAGATTTAAAGTGGCTTCATATCGACATTTAATTCCTCTTGAGAAAAAAAAATCTAGATGCACTTATGACGTTGGGCTATTTGCGATTTTCTCTCCTCTAACCTCGGGGACCGTCGATCATTTGAATTTTGTAAGTTACAACTCCTTGCCATTCAAACGAAACGTAATTAGATAAATCAGATGAAGCTAAGAAGTGCTGTGAATGGAATTAGAAATAGTGATATATAAGAGAAATCGAATTGGAAGGAAAGAGAAGGAAGATAAAGGATAAAGACAAGGTGAGAGATATTTGTAAATTTGACTGAATCATCGTAATTAATCGTTTGGATTGAAGCGACTCTCAGTTAAAATGTTGAGAGTTGAATCTGTTATAAACAAGAAGTGTGTGAATCGAAACGTGCGATTTAGTAAGCTAGGACGTTATTATTCGAATATGAACTTTTATTAACCATACTAAGCGGGATTCCGAGAGATATATCTCGCATGTTCTTTATTAGATGATAAACTGTATTGTCTTTCTCTTACGTATCTTAAATTGGAGTTTTGAACTTATTTACAATTCAAATAAAATTTTAGATGGCTGTAGAGTTAAATAACGAAGGACGACCATCACACGCTTATGAAAATTATTACGTAAGAGCTTCAGAAATAATTTTTAGAAATGAGCTATTCGTAATTTATCTCGGCTCCATTTAACTGCGCAACTCCTCTATTTTTCTAACAAAATGATTTGTAATTATCGTGTTAGTCTGTTCATAACAATCAACCATACAGTTTATGACTGCAAGAAAGTCTTATAAAATGTTTAATTACAATACAAAAAAAAAAAACCTAAAACGACTTACTGTTTTTCTGCGCAAATGAGTCATTCGTGCTGTTATTTTATCTACCTTAAGTAGTAATACTCAAAAGATTGACCTGTTAAGTTTTCGGCGGTCAAGGTTACAACTACTCATTTGTCCTCTCATAATCGCTTGTTCTTAGCATTAAATCGTCATTACTATGTTGGTAATTTCTGAAGATTACCTCATGTCTTGAGTATTTTTCTCAATTTTTTTTTCTTTCAGTATGAATGAAACTACGTATGTCGTAAAAAATAATCATCTCGATTGCCGACAAGGTTTAAGAAGATTAACTGACTTTAAAAAGTCACGCAGTTATTCGTCAGCGCTAAATGTGTTCAAGAGCGAGAACATGCAATGCACATGCATACTAATACATGCAATGAACATGCGTTTTTTCAAACACTGAATATTTCGGTAGATAATAAGATTTAAAAATTCCTGATTTTAATACTTATTATATATATATATATATATAACGGGACTTCCGTTCAAGCCTTAATATTTTCCTTAAACTAATCTTAGGGGACTTTCGTTGATGTTATTTCATTTTGAGAACCTCTTCTGGAGAACGAGGACAGTAACTTGCATAAACTAGAATAGAAATACTGAGGTGTAGTGAATAATATTGGTGTGAAAACATTTATAAACTGCGGAGAATTTAATAAGAGGATTAGTTATAAGAGAAAGAGATTGGAAGTATTGACTCGGTGACAAGATATCTACTCAGTATGAAATGATCATAGGTGAGTAAATATCTTGTCGGATCGAGATTACACGTTTAGTACTTGAATCCAGATAGCTTGGTGGTAAGATATCCGAAGTTGCACTTTAGAATATCAATCTTTAGGCTCGGACACGAGTAGGGAATCGTTCTACATAATAATAATAATAATTATTATTATTATTACTATTATATATATATATATATATATATATATATATATATATATATAAATCAATTTATAATCACATGAAATTTTCATTTCAAATTTCGTATTTATTCATTCTGAAATGTAGGTACAAAAAATGTAGATAAATTTCTTTCTCTTGTTTAATTACATTTTATGATTGAAAGTTTTATTTAAAAGTTTATAACGTGACAGTTTGTTCATGTATTACAGTACAGGCGTTATTCAAAAATTTATTTATAACTTATAGTTAATTAATTTGAATAAAAGAAATTAGTAGATATAATATATATATATATATATATATATATATTAGAAGTTTGATCGGAAAATATTGGTTTTAAGAAAAAATTTGTAATTGAGATATCTTGCCTTTCATTTCCTTCTCTTTTTTCCCCTTGTTTCTTTTCTTTAATATATAAATTGATTTTTGGAGTGATCCAATTTTTGCCCATCAAGATGCATTGGGGGAGCTTTGGTATCATAGAACATGTTTAACCCCACAATTCAGTCCCCAGTCTGAATGTGTATGTTTTGTTTTGTTGGGTATTCAAATTATTCTTTTAGTCTCAAATTTGATTGAATTTTTTTTCATCTATTTTACATAGATCTATAAAAAAAAATTTCTGTTGATTTTGGATTTTAACTGTTCTCTTATTGTTATGTATTTTAATAATAATAATTTCATTACTTATCTGATATATATATATATATATATATATATATATATATATATATATATTATATATATATATATATATATATATATATATATATATATATATATATATATATATATATATATATATATATATATAT